>MAYD01458056.1:0-10372 GCA_001909325.1 Ruellia speciosa
TTGGTAAATAATAAGATTTATTATACGACTGATAATTGAATCCTAATTCATCCTTTAAAAGATGTAAATACGTAAAGTATAATGACGGAGTGGATCATGTCGGATGCTTTTGGACTGATCACCTTAAGCTTAGTACGGGATTTAGAGTAAAGTAACCTCTCTACTTCCTTTGTGTGTACCTTTCTACTCATCGGGGGTAGCTCCCCTTACATGAGGTTTACCGGTAATTTAAGAATAGGTTGGATGTGAACTATTAAAATTATAGTTCCTCTCTTTTATGTCGATTGAAACTACTTGAGCCATGATGTGTCGATTGGGTGACTCCATCCACACATGACTTAGTTGTCGATGTTGATTATTTATTCCACTCTAAGATGTCCGAATCCTCCCTATTTGTGGAGCACGCTAAGTGGGGATCACCTGCGCTGTAGCCCACGTGAGCACGCAAAGGTAATGTCCTGAGTTGTGCCGTAAGTAGTCGTGTGCGAGACTGACATTAACCATACATACCGAGACTTGGCTAGCAGTTCTAAGCATGTGTGTATGGCACCGCGTACCCGAAGTCACTGTGGACCCGGTGATGTGTGTTGCATGTTTTAAAGTCATGTTTTAACTGCTCATATTTTCCTCGAAAGCACTTGCTGCATCATATCTTTACAACTTATATCTGTTGCATTATTTAAATTGACCCCGATGGTGGTATTATGGAGATATTAACTCGGTGTCTCATTTTCACATAATGCATTATTATGGATATGCGTGTATTCCATACTTAGTCTCACGACTAATGATGCTATTGTTGCATCCTTCAGGTGACGAAAACGTCCGTGAGGACATCCCTCCGGCGCATTAAGGGATCGGGCCAATACCCGAGGATTTGTGAGGTCGAGAGTACATTTTGATTTTGGACTGTGAGTTTACTTATTTTCTCTCGAACCTTTACTTTTGACTTTTAACTTAACGGCTTGTTCTGGCCGTATCTCGGTGTGAGACTTATTTATCTTCAGCACTTGTAGTTGTAATCAAATATTTAACTTTTCTATGTCAATGCGCTCTTTATTCCAAGTATGCTAAGCTGTGATCCGAGGGGACCGTGTTTCCTGAAATCCAGCGTACTCTGATAAGTTGAGATAATGTCTAGCCTGAACACCGAGCTTATGATGGGGTTTAGGGTTAGACTCCATTATAAGTTTGGTGTAGCGGTGACGTGTCCGGTTTATGGGAATCGGGGCGTTACAATTAATTTCCACTTTTTGAATTGCCGTTACTCAACCCGAATCAAGGAACGGATATCGCTTGACCGGACATTGAAAGGCTTTAACATTTTTTTTTGCAAGTCCAATTTGCATAATAGGTTCATTTAATGCAAGTGACGTATTAATCACATAGAAGCATTCCAACCCACAAATATAATTTAATAAAAATCCATGCATTTAGTTAATAAAATTAAATCACATAAATTGGGACTTATGGTTGCCCGAGTGTAGATCCTTACCTTTATCTACTATCTTCTAATTCTTGATAAAATCTCCAAACAGCACACTGGAACCCTAATAAGAACTTGGTCTTGGAAGACTTGAACAAATAATTGTTCGTAGATAATTAGTTAATGATATGGGTCAAATTCTTAATTCATGTAATTTATTTAATTAATGCCTAGTTAATTTAAATGAGTCCAATTTATTAATTTAAGTCCAGTGCGAAAGTAGCCCAAGTTAAATTAAGTCCAACAGTAAAGTCCAGTTTGAAAGTTACTGTACAAAAAAAGGGGCGACAACTGGAAAATCGAGAATTGGTGGGTTTGGATCCAAAGTCGAGCATTTAGTAAAAGGGTGATAGGCGAGCCTTGCCCTTAGGCGAGCATTTTGAATTAAAAAGGGTGGGTCCAGTGCCTTAGTCGAGGATTTCATTTCAAGGGGTTTAGGTGAGGTTTGATCTCAAGAGGTTTCCCCTCCTTAGTCGAGGTTTTAAGTTCTTAGGCGAGGTTTTAGGAAATGAAGGAATTCTCACCTATGCAATTTTTTTTCCTTTCTGTTAAGTTCTCGCCTATTGACTAAGGAATAAGACAAACACTGTGCAGACTCGTACGATTGCATTAATTAAAGTCTGAAGATGAACAGTACCATGACGTTTTTAACTTTGTCTCATGTAGACTCAAATCTTCAACATGTTATTCAGCAGTTCATCCAAACAAAACAAACTGTTCTATTTAAAATGCCCATTTCGATCTAAGTAAAAATTATCCAGACCATGGAAAAGTGTTATCCTACCCATTACATGCTCAATAAACCAAAACATGGGTTTCTAGTTAATTTTAACTTGTAAAAATCTTGTTTCACCAAGAACATAACTGTTACAGGTTAAAACTTCAGAATATAGAAATGGAGATTTAAATACTGTAATATTTTGGAATAATAAAAGTGGTGGAAACCATAAAGAAATCATACCTCAGTAATAAAAGAGGAGGGTGCTGGAGTTTGAGAAGAAAAATCCCACAGTTGATGTTTCCCAGTTGAAAGAAATATTGCAGAGAAGGATTTGAAAGTTTGAAGAAGATGAAGATGGTGGAATGGAGGCGTGAACCCTAGATGTGTGCTTAGGAGGGTATATATATACTGGGTTTATAAATTTTATGAAGTCATTCTCAAGAATTTAAAATGAAAGAGGATAAATTGATCATACTAGAAATGCACGGCGTGAGACGGAAATCGAAGGCAGTATCGGAAATAATAGGCGAGCTTTTATTGGGGAAATGAATAGTCGAGGTTTAACATAATAGGCGAATATTTGAAGTCCCTTCATTTAGTCGAGGATTTGAGTGTTTAGGCGAGGTTTTGTTCTTTAGTCGAGGATTTGAAACCTCGCCTAAACCTCGCCTAAAGCTTAAAGTTTCTGAATCTTCGCCTATTTCTTAAATTTCCGCCTAAGTCTGATTCTGCATTGTTTATCTCTTTGTCTGTTTCGATCACAAACATGATTACTTGAACCTTTCTAAGTTCAAATTGATTTTACTGGATGTAGCCCCTCTTAATAATTTATTAAATTAAATTTATTTTTATTTTATTACTCTCTAGTAATTTAATCCATAATTGGGAGATTAACTTCAGAAATTAAATTTGTATTTAGGGGATTAATTTGCCCGGTTAAAATTAATTAAATTCTAATTACCCGGTCTAGCAATACGGGGTATTACAATCTCCCCCACTTAGGTTAATCCCGTCCTCGGGATTACTCAACCTTAATCGATACCCTAAGGTTTCTATTCGCATTCAAGGTCTACAAGCATAATTAAGCAAATAAACACACAATTTATCCCTATCCCAAGGGACAACATTCAATTTAGCAATCAAAAGATCACACTTTTCGGATGTATGTCATCCCACATAATTTGGCATGTCGAAACACGCATTCAATATTCCTCAAGGGAATTAAATTTCAAATTTCGGAGTTCATAGTAATGTGTTCTTATGGGTGACACAACTATAACCTCCTTATTCTTGTTAATCGATTTTTCGATCAACCTTTCAATTTCTCATTCAATTTGGCACATAGTTGCTCATGTATGCTCGTCACGCAAGGCCGTGGTCCCTATCCTTGCATACACAAGTCATTGACAAGATTATACGTTACCCCGATCTATCTTTTACTTGCCCTTTTAATTTAGGAGAGTACTCCATTGGAGTGGCTCTCCAAGAGTTAACCCCTTCTTGGTTAACTTAATTTATGCAATTTTGAAATCATGCATATTTTAAATTTATTTGGGGTCAAGCCCTGGGTGTTTCGCCTATGTGGCTCCATCACCCCTTTTGAAAATTTTCCCGAAGGAGATGTGATGCATCATGATATGCAATGTGGCATATAATTCAGAATGCACACACAAACATCGATTTCATTTCATTCAAGCAATTCATTGAATCACAAGTATTCCCTAAGGAACAACATTTACGGGTTGCGCTAGCACAAGGTTAATCATTGAATAATTGGGGATACTTTGATCGCATTTCGGTTTCTAGCTCCCAAGAGGATTCCTCTTGACCATGTCTAGACCATTGAACTCTTATGAGTCTCACTTCTTTATTCCTTGTACTATGCACTTTCGAATCAATGATTCCAATGGGGTATTCTTTGTAGGTCAGGTTTTCATCCAATTCAATTGTTTCCGGGTCCAACACATAATTGGAAAATGTGGAAGACGTTGTGGACGCTCCCTAATTCATTTGGAAGTGCTAAGCGGTAAGCTACTTCTCCAACTTCCCCTATTATTTCGTAGGGTCCTATGTACCTTGGGCTTAATTTGCCTCTTACCCCAAATCTTTTAACCCCTTTCATAGGTGACACTTTAAGCAATACTCAATCGCCTACCGCAAATTTCATGTCTCATCGGGCGAGATCAGCATAGCTTTTCTGGCGGTCCTGAGCCGCTTTCATTCTTGCTTGAATCGGCTTTACCTGATCTTGCATATCTTGGATGTGTTGTGGTCCCAAGACAACACCTTTACTTTTATCATTCTAACTCAACGGAGTGGCACATTTCTTTCCATACAATGCTTCGTACGGTGCCATGCTAATACTTGCATGGTAACTGTTATTGTAGGAGAATTCAACTAATCCAAGTCGATCCTCCCAACTTCCTTGGAAATCCAACATACATGCACGAAGCATGTCCTCAAGTGTCTGAATTGTCCTTTCCGTTTGACCAGCGGTATTCGGGTGGAATGCAGTACTCATTTTGAGCTTTGTACCCAGCGCCTTGTGCGCATGTTTCCAAACCGTAGACTAGTATCGACCGTCTCGATCTGAGATTATTTCCTTTGGCACACCAAAACGGTTCACTATATGCCTTACATATAGTTCAGACAATTTCTCAGAAGTCCATATCTCCTTGATTGGTATAAACACTGTCGTTTTGGTTAATCGATCTACAATTACCCATATCGAGTCCTTTCCTGACTTTGTTCGGGGTAGACCTGTCATGAAATCCATTGATATTGATTCCCATTTCCCTTGGGGAATGCTCAAGGGTTGTACTAATCCCATTAGTTTACGGTGTTCAATTTTGACCTTTTGGCACGTAGACACTTTGCCACATACTCAGCGGCGTCCTTTTTCATTCCGAGCCACCCTTCAAGACCTTTTTTCGAATCTTTGCAAGCTTGGGGTCCTCGGCTTGCCGTTGGATAATCTCATCAAAGATCGTGGGTGTTATGGTTATGGAGTTCAAGTGAGCTTTCAATTCCCCTTGTTCCCATAATTCGAGATCCATCTTATGGAATTCATCAAGAAGTTCCTTGCTTACCTCGAAACCATTTGACTGGTGTTCAGATTTTCTGCTCAGGGCATCTGCCACCACATTCGCTTTTCCTTCATGATATTGAATTTCATAATCATAACCCTTTACCAATTCCATCCACCTTCGTTGTCTAAAATTCAGCTTATCTTGGGTGAAGATGTACTTTAGGTTCTTATGATCCATGTAGATTCGGCTCTTAACTCCGTAGAGATAATGTCTCCAAATCTTTAATGCGTGGACTACGGCTGCCATTTCTAAATCATGAGTCAGGTAATTCTCTTCATGTTTTTTCAACTGTCGAGATGCATATGCAATCACTTTCTTATTCTGCATTAACACACAATCGATGCCATTCGTGGACGCGCCAGTGAAGATGTCAAAATCTTCTCCATCCACAGGGAGAGTTAACACTGGGGCTGTGGTTAATCTGTTCTTTAATCCCTGAAATGCCCTTTCGTAGGCCTCATTCCAAAAGAAGGGTACGTCCTTCTTGATTAATTGGGTCATGGGTTTTGCAAGCTTTGAGAAATCCTTAACGAATCTCCTGTAATATCCGGCTAACCCTAAAAATGCTCGAACATCCGTTATATTCTTAGGAGTTGGCCAACTTTGTACTGCCTCAATCTTTGCTGGATCCACTGGCACCCCCTCCTTTGTCACAATATGTCCTAAGAAGGCCACTCGATCCAACCAGAATTCACATTTCGACAGCTTCACATACAACTGATTTTCTCTTAAGGTCCTCAACACTGTCCTTAAGTGTTCTACATGATCCTCAGAGTTTTTCGAGTATACCAAAATGTCATCGATAAAGACAACCACAAATTTGTCTAAGTATTCCTTGAATACTCTATTCATCAAATCCATGAAGACAGCTGGCGCGTTGGTTAGACCAAATGGCATTACTGTGAACTCAAAGTGTCATATCGGGTGCGAAAAGCTGTCTTAAAAATGTCCTTATCAGCTATCCTTAGCTGATGGTATCCAGACCGTAGATCAATCTTGGAAAAGATACTTGCTCATCTTAACTGATCAAATATGTCATCAATCCTTGGGAGTGGATAGCGATTCTTGATCGTTACCTTATTCAACTCTCGATAGTCGATGCACAACCTCAAACTTCCATCCTTTTTCTTAACGACTGGTGCACCCCATGGTGAACCACTTGGTCTAATGTACCCTTTGTCAAGCAATTCCTTCAATTGCTCATATAATTCCTTAAGCTCTGTAACGCCCCCACGTCGCACAGTGGGTGCGCCACGCCGTATTGACTAACCTAGACTCGTGGCCAAGTAATCTAGGCTCCCCAAGACAAGGCTGGTAACACAAATCACATAACACGTAATCACATAAGGGTTCCAAATTCTGGTTAAGTAGATTCAATTAACGGAAAACGATAACAGATAAGTTCATACTGCTCACATAGTCAAATACAAACAGCGGAAACGTAAATCAGAATACATCGCACGGTCACCACCTAGAAATGGAAATAACTAAGATCCAAGTCATACAGACACATAACACACCAACTGCGAGACAGGAAACAACAGTCTAACTAAGACGCGCTCAACCCGACCCATCGTGCTCAACATCCGTACCTGAAACATAATAAAACACGGGGGTCAGCCACAGCTGAGCAGGGGATCCCCCGCGTACAGCCACCACACAATAATATAACAGTGATATGGAAAAAGAGTACGTAAAGCGATAAATAAAGCGACACCGTTAACCAACTCACCCGTCCCATAATAGGCGTTCGGTTAACAGTTGTAAAGGAATGAAAAGCGATGCACGTGATGCGTGAGTCCTAACGTCCACCTATAATGCAACACAGAGGATGCCTATCGCACGTGATCCTATCCTGGCATCGTTAATCTGGTCAGCCCCAAACCCTTCCCTAGCATAAGGGCACATCGGTGGAACACATTCAATGGCCCGTTCCCCCAGAGGCCCACGAGTCAATGACTCACGGAGAGATACATTACCAGCCCATCCCTCAAGGGCTCACACACGAATCCCACAGAACAACAGTCACACCCAACCACAGTAAAACGAATCATCCGGGGGTTTTACCAAACACACGACCTACAGTCGGTTCACAAAACACTCACGCACACCCAAAACATCCCCGGAGGTTTGTAACACAAAAAATCAGCCCACACGAACCCAAACACAAGCCAACATGAGGTTATCACACGTGCACAAAGATTCTAAGGAATAACCGAACGATTCCTAACCATTGACGATTTAACCATGAATAACACTACGTTTTTCTAAGGCAAGTGATCCCACCAATTTCAACATATTCCACAAGTCCTAAAAACCTCAGATTTATAGATTATAAAGGGGTTTACGCCTAGGTAGGATTTACGCCCCAATTAAAACACTAAAACATGCATAATTTCAACAAAATCGAAGGCAACGAAGCTCCTATTAGATCAACACCCAACAACAGCCCATAAATCCTCCTAAAACCCATGCCATAATCATGCTAAAGCATTAAAAGAAAGAAGAACCCCTTGCCTCAACAAATTGATCAAATCTTGCACCGAAGACAATTCTAGCAACAATGGAATTGCAGCGAACTTAGAAAAATCCTACAAGGCTCGATTCTCGCCCGATTCAGAAACTACAAGATGATTTGGAAACTAGAAGAGAAGGGCTACAAAAAATATGAAGACACTTACTCGAGATTCAGAATGGAAGACACCCAAAATTGGGTCACAAAATAGCTTCTCAACAAAACACAAGCTGTGACAGCAAATAAATTGAAAATGCAGTCAACTTCCCGAAGGCCTACAAGTCTCAATACTCAACCGATTACAAATCTGAAACATGTTCCAAAAACTAGAGACAAAATCCTACAAAAGTCGTGAAGGAACCAACTCAAGATTCCCGACGCAATGTAGTAAAAAATAGAGCACAAAAATGGACAGCCGCAATAAACCCTACTGTGACAGCAAACATGTGAAATTGCAGCAAACTTTGGAAGGACCTACCGGACTCAATTCTTAACTAAATGACAATCCGAGAGATGTTTTGGAAACTAAAAATGAAGCTCTACAATAGCCAAGAAGAGACTTACCCGAGATTCCAAGTGGAAGAGCCTCGAAATCAGCTCCCAAAGTCGCACAAAGTGAATTACAAACCTGTGACAGCAAGTATTTCAAAACTTAAAAGGGCCAAAACTCAACAATCAAAGACTCAAATCCAACATGCAATCCGAAGGAAATGTAGAGGGGATTGAGAGGAACATTTTTACCTAAAATAGGCTTGCCCGAATTCAAAGATTTAAAGGGGGAAATGAAGCTTCAAAGGATCTTTAAGACAAGAACAACAATGGTGTTCTTGAGAGCATTTTGGTGCTAGAGAGAGGAAGACGGGTGGAGTATTTTTGAGCAAATGCAGAGAATGGGCAGAGGTTGGAGTGTGGGAGTGATTTAGAAGGCTGGCAACGCGTAAAACGAGGAAAAACGGCGGGCCCCGCCTAGAAATGATAACAGACAAGTTCATACTGCTCACATAGTCAAATACAAACAGCGGAAACGTAAATCAGAGTACATCGCACGGTCACCGCCTAGAAATGGAAATAACTAAGATCCAAGTCATACAGACACATAACACACCAACTGCGAGACAGGAAACAACAGTCTAACTAAGATGTGCTCAACTCAACCCATCGTGCTCAACATCCGTACCTGAAATAGAATAAAACACGGGGGTCAGCCACCGCTGAGCAAGGGATTCCCCGCGTACAGCCACCACACAATAATATAACACTGATATGGAAAAAGAGTACGGAAAGCGATAAATAAAGCGACACCGTTAACCAACTCACCCGTCCCATAATAAGGCGTTCGGTTAACAGTTGTAAAGGAATGAAAAGCGATGCACGTGATGCGTGAGTCCTAACGTCCACCGATAATGCAACACAGAGGATGCCTATCGCACGTGATCCTATCCGGGCATCGTTAATCTGGTCAGCCCCAAACCCTTCCCTAGCATAGGGGCACATCGGTGGAACACATTCAATGGCCCGTTCCCCCAGAGGCCCACGAGTCAACGACTCACGGAGAGATACATTACCAGCCCATCCCCTTAAGGGCTCACACATGAATCCCACAGAACAACAGTCACACCCAACCACAGTAAAACGAATCATCCGGGGGATTTACCAAACACACGACCTACAGTCGGTTCACAAAACACTCACGCACACCCAAACATCCCCGGAGGTTTGTAACACAAAAAATCAGCCCACACGAACCCACACACAAGCCAACAAGAGGTTATCACACGTGCACAAAGATTCTAAGGAATAACCGAACGATTCCTAACCATTGACGATTTAACCATGAATAACACTACGTTTTTCTAAGGCAAGTGATCCCACCAATTTCAACATATTCCACAAGTCCTAAAAATCTCAAATTTACAGATTATAAAGGGGTTTACGCCTAGGTAGGATTTACGCCCCAATTAAAACACTAAAACATGCATAATTTCAACAAAATCGAAGGCAACGAAGCTCCTAATAGATCAACACCCAACAACCGCCCATAAATCCTCCTAAAACCCATTCCATAATCATGATAAAGCATTAAAAGAAAGAAGAACCCCTTGCCTCAACAAATTGATCAAATCTTGCACCGAAGAACTTAGAAAAATCCTACAAGGCTCGATTCTCGACCGATTCAGAAACTACAAGATGATTTGGAAACTAGAAACAAGGGCTACAAAAAATATGAAGACACTTACTCGAGATTCAGAATGGAAGACACCCAAAATTGGGTCACAAAATAGCTTCTCAACAAAACACAAGCTGTGACAGCAAATAAATTGAAAATGCAGTCAACTTAAAAGGGCCAAAACTCAACAATCAAAGACTCAAATCCAATATGCAATCCGAAGGAAATGTAGAGGGGATTGAGCGGAACATTTTTACCTGAAATAGGCTTGCCCGGATTCAAAGATTTAAAGGGGGAAATGAAGCTTCAAAAGATCTTCAAGACAAGAACAACAATGGTGTTCTTGAGAGCATTTTGGTGCTAGAGAGAGGAAGAGGGGTGGAGTATTTTTGAG
>MAYD01458633.1:0-12365 GCA_001909325.1 Ruellia speciosa
GGGAAACACTGTTCTTTGCCGGAATTACTGTTCCGGTAACATGGGATGTTACACCATGCGATTTGATGGCGTCCTGAGTTGTACTGCAGCTTGAAGAGTGGCTTAGGTAATGTGTGGCTGTGTGAGATCCTAACTTCGCCTTGTTGAGTTATGGTGTAAATCTTTTGGGGTCTATCAGCATTGTACGCTTCGATGGGGTCCTGGGTTTGTACTATGGTTTGACAGGTGGGTTAGGAATTTCTATTCTATTTCAGTGTGAACCGTGTAAAGATATGGCGGGTGGTTTCGTATAAAGACACGTAAGCACGACATTCTTATGATGATGATTTGGTAGATTGTTTAGGCAGTTCGATGTTGCCACCTGCATTGATTTAAAGTGCATATTTATAAAAGCTGCATCCACGACATATTGTCATACTGTTGCATGATTTTTAAATTATACCTTTGGTGAATATGTTGGAGATATTCCTATGGGTTCATGCGATTTCTAAATTGCATATTAATTGGATTGTGTAATCTTTATTTAGTCTCCGTGACTAACAATGATGTTGATGCATCGCAGGTGTTGATTGTAGCTTGGAGAATCTACCTCCAACTCTTGATTGGCTTGGGAATAAGTGGGATTCCTAGGTAGTTTTGTGAGGATGAGGAAATTGCATTTAGATTTCCTTATGTGCCTCGAATTATTTCATCTCCGTCGTAGGAGGTATTATTATTATTGCCCTACTGTTCAATGGTTATTCACTTTTTCGGCATGTAATTATGATTTAATTACTTTTATCGATTTCCGTTTGATCTTTTATTCTGAGTCGTGTTGTGAGCTGCGATCAGAGGGAACTAGTTTCCTGAAATCCAGCGTACTCTGATAGATTTGTAGATGATTAGTTAGCCTGAGCACCGAGCTTATAAGGGATTAGGCGTAGAATCCTTTATAAGTTAGGTGTGGCGGTGACGTGTCCGGTTTATGGGAATCGGGGCATTACACTTGGGATGAGAGATCACCATCTTCTGGCATTAATCTCGTACGGCTAGGATTTATTGCTATTCATGTATTTGTCACTCGAGCATGTTTACTACTTGAGTAGTTGTTATTTGTGAAATATTTTCTTGTGGGAGACATTGGCTCTGGGCATTGTTTTGAATTACATCGGCGATACAGCCTTGATGTTTTGTAGTGGCTTGTGTGCCTTATTTTGATTATTATTACACTGGGAAGGCTTGGGTTGTTCTAGTGTTGTTGATCTTCGTGAGGCAGAAGTTTCTGGCAAGCCTCGAAATTCAGAAATTGGCCCGAAGCTCTAGAAGTTAGAGAGAAGGAAGCGCTATTCAAAGAGAGAAATAGTTCCTCCAAATTTGATCCCATTCAAACCAAGAAAATTATTTCAGTCAATGAGGCTGCGCCTAATTTAGTTAATGGGATAGGGTTTGCTTAGTTGTCTGAGTAGAGATATGCTACTGAAAAATAATGGTGTTAGTGGAAGATATTTATTGTTGAACTTTTGTTGCTGAATTTTCACACTCACCATTGGTTTTCAATAATTATCTAACATTACTGGACTATGGTCTGGCAGTATAGCGGCTGCCCAGTTGTTTGACATTAACCTTTACGAACAATCCAATTATTTTTGGACTAAAGCAAAACCTTTAGTCATAGTACGTGTGGCCCCGCACCTTCATTTTCCATGTCTACTCACGACTTTTCTTCCGATTTTATACAAGCACACTAAAGCTGTGCGTGCTCCAACCCACTCCTTGGCTTGAATTGTACTCACTGTTGATGTTCGCTTTAGTTGTTTTTTAGAATAAATTATTTTATTTTATATTATATGTCATATTAAATTTTAAAACAAGAAAATATATTTCTCATTTTACCATTTTTTTTAATATCAAATGTGTGTTATTAGATTATAGCAATTCGCTTATTTTGGTTAATACCGGTGACATTCTAAATAGGCAAATAAAAAGAAAGACTCCCTTTCAAAAGAGGCTCAACCTACAAATTGAGTATGAAAAATTAAAGTTTGAGCTACCCCATTTATTACTCCCGTCTTTTCTTTTTGAGTATTTAATTATATTTTAGGCTTAATTTTTTCTAAGACAAAACAAAATTTTATTCCATGTTTACATTTCTTTAATATTAAAAATATTAAATCATAGTAATAAATCAATGATATAAAGATATGGGTGTTGTTGGAACGTGGATTTTGGATGAGCCGGGATCCTTATAAGTTTACCTTTGGAATGGACAGCAATAACACAAACAAAGACACATCAACATAAAATCGGATGAGATCTTTATAGTTAACGTGAAAGATTGGATACAAAAGTTCCTTTGGTGCGCTCAAATAAGCTTGAAAGTAATGGAGTTACAAGAACTGTCACTACCAAAAATATTCGTGGGAGGCCTTGCCTCCTTCCTCGCCTGATGGTGCTCGATGTGAGGAAATTCTCCCACTTTGTCCTCACCTCCTTCTTTGTCCTATCCCACTTTTCGCCGCCTTCTTCGACGCCTCCGAGATAAATTAAACAAGAATGCTCCCCCAAGTGGGCATGCCATTCCTCCCCGCATGCCCCATAAGACTTTTTAGTACTCATTCCCATCACTAGGCCGACTAGCATTTTATGTCATAGATTATAACTATAACATATAGACATATATATGTAATTTATATTTTTAATTAATTTTTAAATTCTATATTATATTTAATTAATTTTTAATATATATATTATTTAATTTTATGTTAGATTATAATTAATTTTTTCAATATTTATTTAATATTTAATTAATTTAATATATTATTATTTTATTTTTATTTAAAAATATAAAAACTGGAGGTGATGAAATCACATTTCTGTTCGTCACCTTCATTTAATTTATTATTTACTTTTAAAAGAAATAAAAAAATGAAGACGACAAAATCACATTTCATCGCCTCACGAGGTGACAAAATAGGTTTCGTCGCCTGGTTTATCGCCTCCATTTAATTTATTTTTCTTCATCATCACCTCTATTTATTTTTTTAAAATAAAACTAAAAAAGGAGTCAACGAAATCAAATTTCGTCGATTATGTCGTCACCTCCTGTCGTCGTCTCCCGACAAGATCTTGTAGAGTATGAGGATTTTAACAAACAAATGCGGAAAATAAATAAGTGGGATTTAAAATGCGTGATAAAAATAAAGATAACAATTAATAGATAAATTTTGATATATTTGAATGGATGGTTCTATAATACCCCGGAAAATCTCAATCTAATTTTCTTACATAATTTCGTTGTATCAGGACCCCATAGAAATCTTTCGAAGTAGTACGGACTGGGCTTAGGCTGGACTTTGGGCCAAAAAAGGTATTTTCCCTCCTTTTCTTCCTCCTCCTCTAGTTTGGGCCACTGGGCCAGCAATGCGCGATCCTGGCGCAATCCGCGAGACCTCTTTACTTCATTTTTAAGTATTCTAAAATTGTCATTTCTTATCCACAACCTTAGTTTTACTCCCTCAGTTCATACATATCGCAAAATTGAGAAAATACTCTCTGCATTTTATGGAAACAAGGTGGTGGTGGTTGAACAAGGACTTAGGAGCAAGCCAACTTGAGGAAGTGATTTCAACTTGTTCCAATCCGTTTTACCTTTCAGTTCCTTCAAGTAAATTATTTCCATTATGAAAAAATGGAATAAACAATCAAGACCTAGCTCAAGGCTAACTTTTTATTTCATGTTAGAATTAAGAAATTCTGGATTTGGATTGGTTTTAATGATGTTATACCTCTTTCAAATCTGCTATGACAATGTGAAGTAATTGTTTTGTGATCTGAATTTTGAGGTCTTAGAGACTTGCTTTGCATTTGAAGTCTTCTGGTAAGTTGTATAGCTTAAGTTCTAGTTCTCATAACATCTTTTAGTTTGTTGCTTGCAGGTTTAATGAATTCTGTAGAATTGTTAGAAGTAGGCTTGTCAGTGTAGAGGATTAGGATTTTCTCCCACTTTGCCTCTTTTAATCTATACACACGTGATATTTATGACATAGTGGACTGCAGAACTGCATCATCAGACTTAAATATTTATGAGATTCTTGGACATAGGGTTGAACATACATCATGTGAGGGTTGAGGTAGGCCAACACTGGCTGACAAGTCCCGGCATGTACAGCACGCTAGGCATTTCCTGTTTGCATTTAAGGTAGACATGTGATTGTTAGGTTCACGCATCATATTCATTTTATTTTTGTATTTACTTACATTATGTATTTATTTATTAATTGTACACTGTTAAGTGCTTTTTGGATGCTGGTCAAATGATTTTAAAGATATAACTTCATTATTCCAAATTCTTTCAACATAAGAGCTTTTTGCCTATAAGGGACCCCTTGCTTAGCTTTTGCTTAAATATTTTCTTTCAGGTGAGTCTGACAGGCAGGAGTAGCATATGAGTGGGAAGGGCGAAGATAGTTGTTTATCTCTATTATATTAGGTTATTTTCAGTATATATTTGTAATCAGTGTGTGGACACATATATTAAACATATTGTAACAGAAAATTCATTGAAGGATTGGACGTGCTCGTACAAGCAGATATTTGGTATATGCCCCCGGCCATTTTGCTGGGAAATGCATATGAGCATGCATTATTTGCTGATGAGGCTTTCTGGGATCGAAACGAGGGGATAAAGAGGGCTAACCCACTGGTAAGGGTGATCAACGGACATTTGAGTGAGGACAGGGTTTGAGGTAGACCGAGAGATCAAATAGTTATGGGCGCAGAGGATGCAGTAGGACAGACGGTGGATGTAGTCGAGGTTGTGACTCTATGATCTAGTACTATCAGTGTCAGCAGTGGGGGCATAGGAGGGCAGAGTGTCCTACTTTGCCATAGGGTCAAGAGTGTACACGACCAACTGCATCAGGTATTGGAGGGATGATTCAATGTTATTATTGTTGAAAGATGGGCCATATTCAGTTCACTTGCCTGAGATTCTCGCGACATAGAGAGTAGCATAGTATTTGAGGTAAAAGAGGTGCACCGCACGGACAGAGGGAGCATCGTAAGCAAGTTGCTAGACTAAATATGATGGGTTGAGAGGAGGTGGAGCGGCATGTACTTGTACTGTTACTTCTTATCCCGATTTTGTTCTATTTGATTCTATTGCATCAAGTTCTTTCATGTTGAAGCATTTCTATTCTACCCATCGGTTGGGGCCTGTATTGTCTCATTGCGTATTATTATCATTGCCATTGGGAGGCACAATTGAGAGTCATTCTCTTTTACGTGATGTCACGATAGAGATTGAGGGCCATGTTTTTCTGTCTAACTTGGGTATGCTTCCCATACATGAATTTGATGTGATTCTTGAGATGGACTAGTTGGGATTCTATTAGGCTCAGATCAATTGTGGCATTCATCGTATATCCTTTCGCGATTGAGGTACTTATATTTCATACTGTTCTATTCCTACTCTATCTAACATATGTCATGTGCATGCTGCTTCTTTTATGGCGTTAGTTAGAAAGGGTTATTCAGTATTCTTATGTGATCTTGTTGATACTTCGATGAGGAGTTCTAACCTCGATTATATGCCTATAGTGTCTGAGTTTCACAATATTTTTTCCTGAGGAGATTCCTGGGCTTCCTCCTCCTCGAGAGATTGATTTTACTATTGATCTAGTACCAGATGCTCACTTGGTATTCATGGCTTCATATCGTATGGACCCAACTAAGTTGAGCGAGTTACATTTGCAGCTACAGGATCTATTGAAAAAGCGGTATATCCAACCGAGGACTTCACCTTGGGAAGCTCCAGTTCTTTTCGTTCGCAAGAAGGATGGTAGTCTGCGACTTTGTATTAACTATATGGGGTTGAACTAGCTAACAATGAAGTACAGGTATCCATTGCCCTGGGTTGAGGACTTTTCTGATAAGTTATGTGGAGCGATGATGTTTTCGAAGATAAATCTACGTTCAGGGTACCATCATATTAGGATTACAAAGTCTAATCGACCTACGACTGTTTTCTGTACCCGTTATGGCCATTTTTGGTGCACGGTGATGGCTTCCAACCTCACCAACACTCCTAATGCATTAGTAGTTTCACCTACTTTTAGATCGGTGCATTTTTGTTTTTATCGATGACATTTTTGTCTACTCTGCGACTCCTCAGGCCCACAATGGTCATTTCTGCATTGTTTTGACTACTCTTTGGGAGCATCAGCTTTATGCTAAGCTCTTGAAATGCAATTTTTGGTTAGATCGGGTCTCATTCCTAGGACATGTTATATCAGTAGAAGGTGTTTCCACAGATCCTACGAAGGTGAAGGCAGTAGTCGATTGGGAGTCTCCTACGAGTATTTACGAGGTTCGTAGTTTTCTGGGTCTAATTGGATATTACCGTCGTTTCATTCATCACTTCTCTAGTATAGCTAGACCTTTGACTCAGCTACTTAGGTAAGATGTCAGATTTTATTGCTCAACTGTAACACCCCGATTTACCCGAAACGGCGATGTTACTGCCACACCTAACTTACCTCAGATTCTACTCCTAATCTTTAGTAAGCTAGGTGCTCAGGCTAATCACATAACCTAATCCTATTAGAGTACGCTGGATTTCAGGAAACGTGTCCCCTCTGATCACAGCTCACTATCAACATTTTGGAGTAGTCAGTCACCCAAATCATACAAAATAATGCCTATATTCTATTACAGGAATACTTACAATGTTATCAATTGACAAAAGGGTGTCCCACATTCAGGACTCGGCCACTCAATACAAGCCGATAAATAAAATGACATTTAAAATACGAAGCAAGAGTTCAGAACATAAATAAACAACTGAAATGTAGAGCACATAAACAGTTAAATACGTTCTCTCGGCCTCACCAAAAATCCCCCGAGGTTAATCCTCAATCCTTGTGCACGACAATCTCGTCGGGGTTGGCATTAATCTAATCCCCGATTTCTTCATCTGTAAGATGCAAGTAGCACCATTAGCTGATATGACTAAGTAAAGACCACACAAATGAATGTATGCTATGCAAGTGAACATGCTCGATGATCCACGTTAATAACGTCTCCGATACATTTACTTAACGGGTTTTAAAGCTCTTGTGCAGTTTATAACATATGTCATAAATTCATCTCATATCCTAATGCAACCTTTCATAACATATGCTAGTCTCAGCATAAAATCCATCATGTATACAAGGGAAAGCAAGGTACACATGTTAACTTCACCCATATAACATCCATCATGTGTACAAGGGAAAGCAAGCTACACATGATAATTTCAACTTAATCCACCTAACCATTATATGAGCAAGAGAAAGCAAGACACATATGATAAATCATGTTTACCTGTAACCATGTCTACAGCCAAACATAACAGATAAACACACCACAGAGTAAAGGTAACCATACGGGTCCAACAGCAGGTACCACCCACCTACCGTCGAACTGAAAAGACATAAGCTGAAATGCAGGCATACGAGGATCACCCGTACCGGAACCACACACTCATACCTCTCCTAGGTGTATCAGAAGGAATCATCTTAGCCTTATGGACGGCCATGAAACCCCAGTGGCCCCAGCTAGTTTCCCCCAAGGACAAAGACTGAACAGTTCTAACTGCGGTCTCACGTGC
This sequence comes from Ruellia speciosa, assembly GCA_001909325.1. Classification (NCBI taxonomy): domain Eukaryota; kingdom Viridiplantae; phylum Streptophyta; class Magnoliopsida; order Lamiales; family Acanthaceae; genus Ruellia; species Ruellia speciosa. The sequence continues at coordinate 7,628 of MAYD01458633.1, forward strand.
CATGTCTCCCAAACACGCTTGTCATCCTATTCAACCCTTAACTGTACTCAAATTACCAGTAAATCTCACCAAGGGAGCTAACCTCGTTAGTAGAACAGTGACATAAACTGAAAGTCGAGACTTCCGGGTGGTGGAGCATAACGAAACCTATGGCGATCAACCCACAGGCGAATAATTCCGGGTTACCACTCTATAATCCATTTTTACGTGATTATCCAATTAATGCCATGCATTAATAACCATTAATCGTCATAATTAATTTCCACTTATTGGATAGCCATCGTTCAGCTCGAGACAAGGAATAGAAATCACTTGCTCGACACTAGTAGGCTTTACCATTTTCCATACGAGTCCAATTTACTCAATGGGTTCATTGAATGCAAGTATCACGCAAGGCACAGAAACACATTTCATTCCATGGATAAAATAGACGTTATCCATAACAAATTTCATAAGAATTTAAATCACATAAATTGGGACTTATTGTTACCCCGTGTAGATCCTTACCTTTATCAACAACTTGATAAAATCTTGAAGTAAGAATCCAAATAACACACTAGATCCTTAGTCAGTAACTAATCCTGATCAAGCAATCCTAATTAATCCTTGATTAATTATAATGCCCAATGGTGTGAAAACCAAAGAGGAGATTTGTATTAATTAAATTCAATGGCAATAATTGTTGAAGTGATAAGTTATAGTAGTATTTGAGAATTGAGTTCAAATTAATTAATTCGTTCCACAGTGAATTGGGCAGGTTAAAATCGAGAATTGCAATAGTGGAGTGATAATCGAATATCGCATGAATTGGTCATGTTCGAGTATTATAATTTATTATGGCATATCGAGTATTGCATGGGGAAATCAAGTATTTCATGTCCAAGCACAATAATCGCATCTTTTGTCTTATAAGGCATAATCATGTCTTTTGTAATTGTCCCATACTCGAATATTAAAGGGGAAATCAAGAATTATGTGATGTTTGCGAATGGCATCGTAATTGAGTATTCTATACTTTATTCCCAATTTCCTTGATTACTTGTCTTACCTACTTTCATTATTTTAAGGTGATATTCTGACTCTTCTGCAGGTATGAAAATAATTCATTCCGATGAAACTGAGTTGGAGTATGGATCAATTGACTCGAGCGTATATCCAACATATGGTAAAGAGGTTTGGGGTACCGAAGGAGATTGTATCAGATCGAGACTCGCGATTCTTGTCTCAGTTTTGGAGAGAGGTGCAGAAAGCTTTTGGGACTCAGATCAGTATGGGCACAGCTTGGCATCTGCAGTCAAATGGTCAGACCGAGAGGAGGAATCGTACCCTGGAGGACATGCTTCGGGCATGTATGCTGGACTTCCAGGGTAGTTAGGAGGATCGGTTGGATTTGGTGGAATTCACGTACAATAATTTGTACGGACGACGATGTCGTACTCCTTTGTGTTGGGATGATCCGTAGGATAGGATTGTGTTGGGACCGAAGATGTTAGAGCATATGGCAGAGCTTGTGAGGGTTATCCGAGGTCAGTTGAAAGAGGCTCAAGATAGACAAAAGAGTTATGCAGACATGAGTCGACGAGACTTCAAGTTTGATGTCGGGGATTTTGTGTTGTTGAGGGTGTCACTAGTCCGAGGTGTGAGGAGATTTGGTAGTAAGGGCAAGTTGAGTCCTCGCTTTATAGGCCCTTGCAAGATTACAAAAAGAGTTCGTAAGGTGGCGTATCGGTTGGCATTACCGATGGAGGTAGGACGAGTGCACGACATGTTTCACATTTTGCAATTGAGGAAGTTTGTGTCCGACCCGAGCAAGATTATCATGCCTGATGAGGTGGAGTTGGATGAGTCCTTGGAGTATGAGGAGCATCCAGTGGCAATTGTGGATGAGAAGGAGAATGTGTTGAGAAACAAAACCATTCGGATGGTTAAGGTGTTGTGGTCGAGGCATGGTAGGCAAGATGCCACTTGAGAGACGGAGGAGTCCATGAGAACCAAGTATCCCGAATTTGACTTGCATGTGTCCAAGTGAGGTATTCATTCCTCGTTTTCTTGATCTTTCATTTCGGGGACGAAATGTTCCTAAGGGGGGAGGAATGTAATGTCCCGTAAATCTGAGGACCGCGCGGTCGAGCATGTGGTCCGCAAGGACCGCGCGGCGTGGACCACGTGAGGGGGCAGGCGGCCCAGTGGGCTTCGGCCCATTTCGTGTCAGCCTTTTTAGGGCATTTCTAACCCTAAGAACTGCTCATTTGCTGCAGTGTGTTTTTCCAAGCGTTGCCCTAGAAGCTTGTTGTGCTCTCAAAACCCTAGCTGATTCGTTCTTGGCAATTGAAGTTCTTCGTGTTTCATTTCGATCAGATCATAGAGGTAAGTCTCTTGTGTTAAGATTCTTTGTTCTCCACGGGTTGTGGATGTTGATCATTGTCGATGTTTGGTTGTTAGGGTTTGGTGTCGTTGGGTGAACCGAAAGCAATCGGGGACAAATCGAGGCTTGTTATTCATAGGAGAACGTTTCCATTCAATTAGACAAGGGTTATACATGTGTGTTATTGCGATTTAAGTGTTGGAACTTTGGATTCTGGAATAGATCGAACGACAGTTCGCACTGTCCGTGTGCGTACGGTCAAGCGTGCAGTCCTGAGGACCGCGCGACATCCAGCGCGGTTGAGCTTGGGGACGCGCGGTTGGTGAAGACCGTGCGGCCAAAACCACGCGTCTGGCAGACTGTTCTGCCTATCTTGGTTTCTACTTCTATTCATTCCGTGTTGATCCTAGCCACGTTTCTATGATGTATGTGTTCTACATGAGATAGAGAATTATGCTCAATCAATTGTAGAATTTGTAAGATACGGTTGGGACTTGTTGGAATTCTTGATCTAGGTTGTTGAATGATTCATATGACTTAGTGACTAAAGGTTTGGAAGATTTGGCATGCTAACCTAGGCGCATTGATGACTTGAGATGAGACTCGATTGATATCATATGCTCTGTATTGTATAATACTGTTTTATGCATGATAGTGCGTGATGAGACTTACGCCAGTATGTGGCTGTGGTGAGCCTTATGTGAGTACTTATTGCCTGGCCTTGAGCATGGCATTTGTGACTGTTGCATTTCATCTTTGCCTGGCCTTGAGCATGGCATTTGTGACTATTGCATTTCATCTTCGCCTGGCCTTGTGCATGGCGTTTCATAACATATTTATTGCCTGGCCTTGTGCATGGCATGATTTACTTATCACCTGGCCTTGAGCATGGCGTGTGATGGGGACCACCTAGCCAAGAGCGGGTGGCGGGTAGGTAGGAACTGGCATAGGCATTATTGGGTATTGCATTGCATATAGGATAGAAAGGTGTATGCTAGGTCATGCATCACGTGCATTTGTGTATGTTTTATGTGGTTGAAGCACTGGTATGGGACGGTGTGATGTTGTTTATGGTTATCTGCTTTCACCTCACTTGCTTTCTATGATTTACTCCTTGTTTAATTCCACACTTGTATACTCTTGCTCTGTACGTTGTACTGACCCCCTTGCTTTCCATTTTATAGATCCTCCAGAAAGCGCAGCTGCATAGTAGGGGTGTCGGGGTGAGAGTCGATATAGTGTAGGCTGCATATACTTTGTTCCTATGAGTTGTGTTATAACAATATGTGATACGTTACTCTTGCTGTCATTGCTGGTTTTGCTTAGTGAGCCGGTTGGGCTGAGACAGGGCGGTGATGCCTAGATACGTTGGTGCTGTTTATACTTCAGTTTATTGCATGATTTGGCGCTGTGGCTTATTGTTCCTTTCTTCTTTCGTTTCTGTATGTAAGATTTAATCAAGATAATGGAACTCATATGTGGCTTTGTGCTTTTGTGTGTTTTACTCGGTCTTGTATCGATGATTCTAAGTTAACTGGCCAATAGCTTAGATGATTTGATATGGAAGTAACGGCTTCCAAATGTTTTAAATTTCGGGACGTTACAATTCCTCTCTCGCCATAATTATCTTATATATATATATATATATATATATATATATATAAACACAAGGTTGTTTTAATTGATTTGACCACGGTTTTCAATTTAATTTTATTTGACTCAATGCGAGATGACACTTTTTAAGTTGTCTTTTGTATTTTAATGGGTGTAACACCCGGTGTTACCGCACAATGATTCAAGAATTTTATCGGAAATAAAATGTCAGAAAATGAGTAAAAATTCTTCGCAAAATTAATTATTGGGAATAATTAATTTTTGAGATGCGGAAAATTTAATTCATGACATTTGAAACAGAAGAAATCATCGAATTGATTTGAGTTGGATAATTGATTGGATCAAAATGTCTGAAAGGCCCAATTAATTAAACAAAGGCCCAACAGAAGGGGGCGACACTTAGAAAATTTCAGAGAAATGAACAGTGGCTGAATTCTCGATCATGCAGTGTTTGTGATTCTTGATTATGAGGCAGAAATTCAGAACACTCGATTATGAAGAAAGGTGGGTGTTGTTACTGTTACTGCATGCAAAATTATTAAGGCAAGAATCGAGAATCGAGTATTAAGGAAAAACTCGACACTCGAATATGAACAGTGAAAAACTTGACAGAAAAGAAGTAAAATACTCTACACATTAATAGTAAGAAAAGAAAAGAATTCAAGGCAGGTGTGTTGGTTGTTTTATTTCAAAAGTGTGTCGTGTTTTTTGGTTGTGTGTGTCATGTTTTTTGTTATTAGAAAACACGACACACTAATG
>MAYD01459955.1:0-16595 GCA_001909325.1 Ruellia speciosa
GGGTAAACATCTGTAAAATATGTGTCAGTCTTTAAAATTTGTGGAGGCTTATATGGTGGCAATTCAATCTAATAAGTATCCAGTGCTCCTTTTCTTTTCTATTTTTTTTCCTTTTTATTTTCACCACTGTATCAATCAGAAATGCTTGCCAGATAACTGAAGCCCGCATTATCAAAACTCAATCACAACTGAGAGGACCAACTTGTGATGTAATTAGGTTTTCCATATATAGATGACAGAACTTAAACTAGTTTCTTGTAAATACAAATTTAAGTCCCAGAAAGACAGGCTAGATTCCCTTGCTTTATACTTTATTATACAAGTTATCAAGCTTGACACAGATTCTCTTATTATCCAAATCATAACACTCATTGATGACCTTAACAAGTCTATCATGCAAATATCCTTCATGATGTCACTAATTTTTTTTTTTTCAAATATTATGATGTCACTAATTTTTGTAATGGAATTTATAGAACAATCTTCTCACTAAGTTCATCTGTAGTTTATCCGAGTATGTAACAAAGCAACTGCTTGATATTTAAAAAGTATTTGAAATTCGCAGACAGCAGAATTCATTATTTAGATATGATTCAGAGTCTAGGCACACATGGATACCAGCATATATTACAGCCACATTTTTAGAAATGTGAAAATATACTATACACGCCAGAAAAACATCAAAAAATCAAACATAGAAGACAGTAATAGAGAACAAGGTTAGGATGAGGGGAAATTACAGTATCACCGTTTACACAATTCACATGGTAAACAACGCTTGGGGCTGTGATTATTAGGTTCAAGTTGTACTCACGCTCCAGCCTTTCCTGCAGGATAAACTCACCTTGTATCACAGAATTCTAATGGAACATACACAACAAAGACTGAACCCAGCAAAAAATTAGAAAATGCTAACCTGAACAATTTCCATATGAAGAAGACCAAGAAATCCACATCTAAAGCCAAATCCCATGGCGCTCGAGGTCTCTGGTTCAAACTATAAAAGAATTCGATTTCCATTTTGTAAGTAATCAGTACACAGAATTGCACACAATGTAGTTTTTCATGTGTCTAATTGCATGTTCCAAAATGAATAATATACCTTTTCTATCATGAATTGTTTTGTATGTTTTGAATTCAACAATCATTAACCAGATCTTAGGGGATTAAAGTGTCTAAATATGTTTCTGATTTAAATCAGTCAGAAGCTAGGAAGAAGGATACAAAGAAATTTAGAGATTTGAAAGATAGGGTGCATAGAATATAAAAATATCATATGCAAGTCCATGCAACTGATACTTACCATAGAAGTAGCTTTTCCAGGTTTCAGTGGCAATCCATGGGAGAACAGGAAACAACAAAGAACTAAAGGAGTTAAAAAAAACACTTTTTCGCTGTAAACTTCTCTGTTTACTAACCATATTGCATCTTACTGCTGACTGCTTCAGATTCTCATTTATCTTTGTGTCGTTTCATTTATCCTAAAACTAAAATTTGTAAAGGATAGTTTCCTCTTCTTTTGAAGAAGAAGATGCACAAGAAATCATTATGAAACTTTAGCAGTCATAAATAAATAGAGAGTTCTTTTTTATGAACTAGTTTGGAGATGATTAATGGATATGTGCTTCTGCAACCCTGCCTGAGGTACCAGGCAATAGCCGTATTTGACATAACAAAGTAACCATTTACAGAAGTAAACCCTACCTTTAGAGCAGCATCATTAAGCTGCAGTTTCTCTAAAGCATCTCGCAACTCATGGAATCTACAACAAGAATCAAGAAACATTTTGGTTCAGTATGTATATATAGGTGCATTTGGTTGGAAAGAAAGGATGGCAGATAAATACTGGTCAGCATCAACAGGAAACAAGCCACAGAAAACCATGGGCGTAGCCTCTTTGTATCCTGGAAGTGATTCTTCTGCCTTTCTACTGTAATGAGTTATTGTATCACCAACCCTAGCATCTGCAACAGATCTTATAGATGCTGAAAGATAGCCCACCTGAAAAGGCTGAAACTTGTAAATTCTTTTAAATTTTAATAAAACAAAGATATGAATGGAAATGGTATAAAAAAACTTTTATCAATAAACTGATTGATATTCCACATAAAACTACAACACTAAATTCATGGCTTGATCAAGCACGTCAAGAATAAGGCATCCTTGCTTTCTCCCCAATGATGAACTTTCAGTCATTTATTAGAAATACAATTTCCATCACAGAGTGAGGAAATCTGTCATCTGAAAATTTTCTAGAGTTTCAAAAGGTCTGTGTTAATGTTAAAATTATTAACAGGGGGATCGTGAACTCCCAAAATTAGAGATCTAAGATTGAGAAAATAAATTAAAGGCACAAGCAAGTGAATTGGCCATCTATCAACAAGAAGATAATGCATTTGGTACAAGACCAGCTCGGAATATGTCTTATACCTCTCCAGCATATAACTGATCAACTTGCAATTGGTTGGGAGATAGAACTCCAACTTCATCAGCATAATAATCCTGTGTGTCAAAGTTAAATGGCATTATATATGCTTCCCCGGTTTAAAATCCTAGGATTATAAAGGTAAGATTCTGCCTTAATCCAGTCTCATTGACTTGCCCTTAGAGCAGCATCCATGAGAAAATTAAAAGTAATCAGCATGTTGTTCTGAAGATTTATAGATCAATGTACAGATATGTTTTTGAATTCATACATACTCCACAATGAATTTATGCACCTGAATAAAAGATTTAAAAAGCTGCTAATATCCCAAAGGCTTCTTCAAAAATTATCAAACTAGCTACACAGTTGCATGATCATACCTTTCCACTTGCCATAAAAATGATCCTGTCACCTTTTCTTATAGTCCCATCAATAAGTCGAAAATATACAATGACACCTCGGTAAGCGTCATAGTAACTGCATAAAATTTGAACTAGCATTCAATCAGTAGCTCCTAAGGAAATTGACAATAAGAAAAGCCAAAATCAACCAGCACTTTTTCAGATGTATTTGAAATGCACAATCAATATGTCAGAATATATGAATGATACCTCACTTATAAGTTTAAACTGACGGCTATAATGTACCATTTCATAGTTATTTTTATTTTAGTTTCTTCAACACCCCTGTCCCCCCACCCCCTGTGTGAAGACACTGTTTTTATCAGAGGCTTGCACATAGGATATTTTTTCAGTAATAGGTGATGGTGGGGAGTTAAATAGGAAAATTAATATGACAGAATATTTGAATGACACCTCACTTAAAAGTTTAAATTGATGACTAAAATGTATCAATTTATATTTGTTTTATATTTTTAGTTTCTTCAACACACCCCCTCATGTGAGACACTGTTTTTACCACAGAGGCTTGGCATATTTTTTATAAATAGGTGATGGTGGGATTTGAAATGGGACCTCTCTCCACTCTCATAGCATGTTAAAATAGTTGAATGACTACCTCACTTAAAAGTTCAGTCATAGAAAATGTCTCATCAAATTTATTTCCTCCAACACAACATATTAGCTTCACCATTTCTACAATCATAATGGAGAAAAACAAAAATGAGAAATTTTTTACTAAAATGTTTAAGTATGGCATGTGGGTACATATTCTCCCAAAAAAGCAAATATTTCAAAACAGCATTTTTGTGATTCAGAAGAGGTCAAAAGTAACACATGAAACCAAATATTGTTCACCTAGAGGTATATGAGAAATAATTATTCAAATACAAATATATGAAAAGCTAATGACAGCATCTAGAAGTTCCTACTAACTTTTCCTTTCTAATTCACAAGGGAAAGGCATCAGAAATCAATGTGGCACATAGTGATCAAGAGCAAGAGTCCTGCAAGGAAAGATTTTATCATGGTATAACCATGCAAATCATTTATAATTTATGTATAAGGAAAGATTCAAAATGGCATGCCAGGAAAATTAGTTATAAATGTGTATGAATAGCTTTCAGGAGTCTCAAATCATAGTACCATTTAGTGATACAATCACAACATTAAGGAGTTCAATCACAATGAATAAATCAGATACCTGTCAAATATGAGAGCCCTCAAGGGCTTATCTGCAGTATCCTGAGGTGGGGGAATCTTCTGAACTATTGCACATAGGATTTCATGGATACCAATTCCTTCCTACAAAATTACAGATGTTTGGCAAAGGATTGTCTACATTTACTTTGAGAAATACATTAATAGGTAAGTAGAAAGAGGGGAAAGAGTGCAAACCTTTGCAGAGCACCAAATTGCATTGCTACAATCAAGACCAACAACCTATCAAGATAAAGGATTGGTGAGAGCAAATTCTGGCTATAAAGTTTCAGCAAATTCAAAAAATTTTGGTGTTGTAACTCAAGCAAAGGAAATATGTGTGTCCAAAAAACACTTAATTGGTGAGAGAAAATCTCATTGAGTGAAAACTCTACCACTACAAAACACAGCACTATCACTATTCACACAATAAACAGAAAATCTTAATGAATAAGCAACGAAATAAATATGATCTAAAAATCCACAAATCTGCATGTAAGATCCTCTCTGATGTACACTTTTATTTGTGTGCAACAAACCTCTTCAATCTCTCGAGATACACGTTCTGGCTCAGCACCTGGCAGATCTATTTTGTTCAAAACCTGCACATTGAAAATGGCTCAGTAAAAACACATTTGCATACATGGCAATTTCTTGCTATGTCAAGGGAAATATGCAGGAAATTTGGTTAGGGCCAATTGACATACCAGGAAGTACTAAGGAACATTTGCCTCACTTCTCAAAAAAGATATCACACAAGGACAATAATATAGAAAGCATGAAGTGTAATTGCAAGTTCAAGCATCACAAATAGAGGAGGCAGGAAAACATTCAAAAACACGCATACACACACACAACCATCTAGATCATTGATCTGGAAATGTCTGTCAACTATAGTTAGGTTCTGGAGCAGTAATAAAAGGCCAAACAGAGCTAAAGATGCAATTCTCAGAGCTAATAACTGTCGAAGAATTGTATTTAGAATAGTATACTTGATATTATTTCTTTCCTATTTCAGATTCTAAAGTTATGGTAGGATAATATTTTAGATCTAATTTTATTTTATTTCCATATTTATCATTGTAATAATGTCTTATAAATAGGACACTCTTTTACCATGGTCCGTAAACTAAATCTTTTTCTTTTCAACATGCAAAAAGTGGGCATGTTAAAATCTGAAATTCACTAACCAAAGCAAGAGGCACTAACAGGAAATGATCTTTTGAGCCATTGTCTGAATTTCAGGTAACCTAATTATGGGTTACAGAAATCTCTAAAATTTGTTGGCATAAAAGTGGAAAGTTCTTCCGTCATTAAGAAAAGTTTATGGGAAGCAATCCAGAAATACTTCACCCAGACATTCTATTAAAGATTTCCATCTTCAAAAATATCCCCACTATCCTGATGTAATCCAGAAAGGCCAGCTAAAGAAAATGCAGAAATCACAATTCTTTGATGATTTGCTTCCATAAATAATTTGGCGGGCCAAACATGATTATACAGTTCAACAAAAAACCAGAAATCAAACAGAGACCTGAGACATGGTACAAATAGCCTGGGTGAGCAGAGGAGCAGAAACGCAGGTCGCATGCAACAAGAGGAGTGTGGACTGGAGAGGGTTGGGGGTTGAGGCAGGATTAGGGTTTAAATTTTAGAAAGTTCTGTCAAATTCCGGGTCTGGTCAGGGTTGGGTTCGGGTCATGGCACCCGTGGAGCCGTGGCAAAGCTTGGTGACGCCAAACCTCACCACTCATAACCTGGCGTAGGACCACTTCTAGGCGACGCCTTAATAACTATGAATTTAACCACACCCATATAAAGTCTTTAAGTCTAATTCAGTGTTCACCACAAACTTCAATTAAATGTTCATGGTGACGGGCGGCCAGCTGGACTCGATGGTGAGGGCACAAGGCAGGAAGAGTACCTAGGCTTTTTCATTTGATTTGGGAGAATACTAAAACCCAACTTGTGGTATTTTAGGATGAAATAGTCAAATAGATATGAAATAAAACATGTTTTTAATAGGAGTATTTGATTTTGGGGTGGTGGGGGGAGTAAAACCTGAAAATAGAGCACCTTCCGCGCCACAGCGACACCACACCTCAGTGTATGGTGTAGGGTTTGCACCATGGCGCACCCACCATGAACTTCTAAGTGCATATAGTTACTATATCTTCAGATTCAGTAATTCTTAATCGTATAATATCTTTACTAATCTAGGACATGTTTAGTAGATCTTATCTAATTGTACATATCCCTATATATATACTCGGGAGCACACTGAAGTGTGTCATTGAAAGTATTGGATAAGAATACGGGTTTTACCAGAAAACAATGAGCGTATACTTCTCGGTACACAACTACACATCATATCCCATGACTCCCATCAAGCACAATTGCAATCAACTAACACAAACTAAGTAATTTCAACTTGTGTCACACAGTCACAAACAAACAAGAAAAAATAAAAATAATAGCAAAAATCACCCTTATTGCTGGTAAAAGCCATAATGGAGGATGTTTAGTTGCAAGTTCCAATTTAGGCTGAAGTCTCTCTTTATGATCTATTCATTTAGCAGCCAAGAAGCAAGAAACATAGTATACACCTGGTAAATCAGCCCTTTGACACTAAAATGTCATTTCCCAGCTACAGCCTCACAACTAGGCACATATTTGGTTTATTTTTCTTTTCATGGTCCATGACCTTACTATTGCACTAAGATTTTTGGCACTTCAATATCAAATTCAACTATAAGATTTTCAATTGAATTGCAATTCTTATTTTATTCCCTTTTCAATGACATTGAATCTGTAGCATCATAATCTAACCCTAACTGCGTGTGGAGCCAAAATTTCAGGTATCTTCCTTGATAATGAATAGAGAAGGCCAACAATAGCTTTTTGAGAGTATAAACAAGCAACAAAAGGTTTTGGGGACAAATTAACTTTGCTACTTGAGATTGAATCACTATTGAAATGGTTGAAGATTGTATTTAGAAGAGTATATTTGATATTATTTCTTTCCTATTTTAGATATTAGAGTTATGGTAGGATAATATTTTAGTTCTGATTTTATTTTATTTCCTTATTTATCATTGTAATAATGTCCTATAAATAGCACACTCTTTTATAATTGTTAATGGGAAAACTAGATCTTTTTCTTTTCAACATGGTATCTGAGCTAGAGTTTTCCCCAATTCTAAACGCAATACTTTAACCTCCTCCTCTCCCCATGGTGTGTCTCCACTTGCATGTTCTCTTCCACCTAATGGTGTTGTCACTGGCGTGTTCTCTTCCACCTAATGGTGTTGTCGGAGGCGCCTTTCTCTTCCACCCATGTATATTCGTTGCGGCTTTCTCTTCACATAGATTTTTGGAGGTTGTTGAGATTTAGCCGCCCCAGCTTGATGCATTTTGGGTTTCGAGGCTCTCGAGTTGTTGCCACCACCAATGTTGCATGTGATTCTTTTTCTATTGTGTGAAGTCTCCTCCACTGCTTTGGGTGTCTTTTGACATATTAGTTGCAAGTTGATCTCTCTTATCCGAGTTCAACTTGAGGGGAGTGTTGAAGATTGTATTTATAATAGCATATTTGATATTATTTCTTTCCTATTTTAGATTCTAGAGTTATGGTAGGATAACATTTTAATTCTGATTTTATTTTATTTCCTTATTACCATTCTAATAAATTAATAATATCCTATAAATAGGGCACTCTTTTGTCATTGTTAATGGGAACACTAGATCTTTTTCTTTTCAACAGAAACTAGTGCAAAAACCATCACCAAAGCTACTTAATATGGAATTAAGCTGCTCCACCAGAATCAGATTTCTTAAAGAGATTTGCTAGTTCTTACCATAAATTTGGGCCTGTTTGCTAGTATGGCCCACCATTATGTGTAGATATTTATATATGCCCCATACTTTATTCTTTTAGGTGATATAAAAAATATAACCTTTCACACATGATGTCAAAGCCTCCCACCAAAACCCTAACCCTAACTTTGAAAATCTAATCGGAGACACTTTCGACTATGGCATCTCATCACTGTCAACGGACCTTCCTTCCCTCCGCCTGGCAATTCCGCCTACCTGACGCGCCACCACTGCAAACAGCCTATATACGGCAGCTGTTTTGCGAGATCTGTCCCTATTCGTTGCCTTTTCTTTCTCACCTCCACAACCATCAAATCCAACGTCATCCAACAATTCAAGCTCATCCATCGCAACCACGTGCCGCCGCTGCCAGTTTAAGAGGGTTACAATTTTCACCTCTATTTAGTCCGTTTCAAAATCTATTCTGCATATTTGTCACTTCATAGAGCTTTCCCTTCACTCCAAATATGGCATACTTGCTGAAACTCTCTTAGCCATTGCAACTGAAAATTTGGTCGGCGGAACCAACTATGCTTCATGGGCCAAAGTTGTTAGGATGTGGTGTATGAGGCAAGGTTTGAGTGACCATCTCACTACTTCATCGGAACAAATTGAGGTAAAAAATAAATGCATGGGTGAAAGTTGATGCTTTACTATGAACTCTTTTGTGGGAGCAAGTTGAGGTTCTCTACAATAATGATATTCCACGCCTCTCTTCTATCGTGTCCAATTTGTTGAATCTTCACCAACAGGCCTGTCTATTCCAGAATTTTTGGAAAGCTATCATCGATCAAAGCTGAATTCAATTCTATTTATGCCTCCCAGTAAGATGAGAAACTTACCCAATGTTATGGTGTGCACTCTGGCTACTCTGGGGTTAGACTTGAGCCCGATTCGAGATCAGCTCCTATCTAGTCCTATTGTCGCAACCCTAAATGATGTTTATTCTCAGCTTCTTCGTGTCTCATCACTAGCTCTTCCTTGACATGATCGTTCAGCTTTGCTATCTACTATGCCTCATGTCTCATGTCTCTAAGGGCGAACATGGAACTTATAGAGGTCATTGTGGTGGTTCCAATTGTCCTCAATGTACCTATTGTAACAAGTTAGGGCATCTTTAGGAGAAGTGTTTCAAATTGCATGGGCAACCACCATGTACTAACATGGCTCACATAGAAGCTCCTCCTTCTCCACATGAGAGACTTCATCCCAAAAGTGTTGATTGTGACGAGTATCTTGCATACCCGGCCTCAAAGCAATCCTCTCAGTCTGTTGTTGCTTCTCTCGCTCACTCGGGTATGTTGTTTGTCTTACCTAGTCTACACCTATAGGTCCGTGGGTTCTTGATTTGGTGCTTCCGATCATATGTCTGGTAACCCTCGGATTTTCTCTCATTTAAATACTTCATCATCTTTACTGTCTATTACTATGGCTGATAAGCCATTAGCATCGGTAAATGTGCCTCTCCATTCAATACTAGATGTCCCATTGTCCTTTTAGCCTTGTTTAAATGGTAGTTACATGGCTCTACCATTTAAACCTTTCACCACCAAGTTCTACTTCTATCGTGTGCTCCACTACCACTTTTTTAGGCCTTCTTCACTAGCGTTTGGGTCACCGAGACTATCCAAGTTACAACACGTTGTTCCTGCTTTATCTCATTTGTTGTCTTGTAATTTTGAGTCGTGTCAGCTCAGTAAACAATCTCAAACTTCGTTTCCCAAGCAAGTCAATAATCGAGTCAATGTACCTTTTGGTTTAGTCCATTCTGATATTTGGGGTCCGAGTCGAACTCGGTCTATTTTTTATTTTCGTTATTTTGTTACTTTCATTGATGATTTCTCAATATGTACTTGGGTTTATCTAATGAAAAATCAATCGGAGTTATTCACTATTTTAGTTTTATGCCAAAATAAATACCCAATTTGGCGTACCTATTAAAGTGTTGCATAGTGATAACACTCCTGAATATTTCTCTGATTCTATGACTCGTTTTTCTCTCCTCTTATGGGATCTAACATCAATCCTTTTGTGCTTATACCCTTCAACAAGATGGGGTTGTTAAATGCAAGAATCGCCACCCTATTAGGACTAATTGCCCGCACTCTAATCATACATCATAATGTTCCATTACAGTTTTGGGCAAATGCTATGCTTGCAGCTTGTTAGCTTATAAATCGTATACCCTCTCTGTCCTCCAAGGTCAGATTCCTCATCAATTGTTATTTCCTCACGATTCCCTCCGTCACTTACCTCCTCGTGTCTTTGGATGTACATGTTTTGCCCACAATCATTGTCCGAGCCACGATAAATTCACCCCCTAAGCTCTCAAGTGTCTCTTTCTTTGAGTGTTATTCACCTAACATCTGCTGGCGTTACTTTCTTTGAGTCTTCATTCTATTCTTCCCCTTCGTCTTTGTCTCATATTTCTAATATCTTACCTATTCTACCTTCGGTGCCTATTGTTCTCTCTCCTGAGTCGCCCTCACCTGGGCTTCTTCAGGTTTACCATCACCATTCACGACCACCTATCTCATCAAGTCATGCTCCTGTTCTTTCACCTCCTACTAACTATATCTGATTATCTGATTCTACTGCACTGTTGACCATCATGCCGCTAATGGTGCAACCCTTGATGACTCACGTTCTTCACCAGTCTCTTCTCCACCTTTGGTCCTCCACCCATTGATGACCCTCCTATTGCCCTTCGGAAAGGTATCGTTCCACTCGAAATCCTCAACCCATTTATAATTTCTTCAATTATTGTTGTTTGTCACCTTCTTATTGTGCTCTTATGTCCCATTTATCTTCTGTTTTTATTCCTAAATCTCTTTGTGAAACACTTTCTCACACAGGGTGGCGACAAGCAATGATAGATTAGATGGATGTCTTGTATGGCAATGGTACATGGGATTTGGTTCCATTAAGTCTCCAATAGCTTAGGCACAATTGATTGCCAAAGGTTTTACATAGGTCTATGGTGAGGATTATACGGACACTGTCTCTTCTGTAACTAAAATGTCCTTTGTTCGCCTATTTCTCTCTCTAGTTGCTACACACTCTTGGTCCTTTCATCAGTTAGACATTAAGAATGCTTTTCTCCATGGTGAACTACGGGAGGAAATATATATGGCCCAACCTCCGGGTTTCATTGCACAGGGGGAGTCTAATCTGGTTTGCAAACTTCGTCGCTCTTTATATGGGTTAAAGCAATTGGGCATGGTTTGAACGGTTTCGCTCTATTGTACAAGAAATTTTGAATGATTAAAAGTGAGTCAGATTTTTCTATCTTCTACAAGCATAATTCTGATGGCAAGTGCTTAATTCTGTCTTCTACAAGCGTAATTCTAATTGGGCATAATTTTGTCTTCTACAAGCATGATTCTAATTGGGCAGGTTCCCTACCGATAGGCGATCTACCTCTAGGTATTGTGTTTCTGTAGGTGGTAATCTTGTGTCTTGAAAGAGCAAAAAGTAGGGTGTTGTTGCACGATCAACTACTAAAGCAAAGTATTGAGCTAGAGCTTTGGCAGCTAGTGAGCTTAGTTGGATAAAACAACTACTCCATAAGTTGAAGGTGGTTGAGGTGTCTCAAATGAAATTATTTTGTGATAATCAAGCCACTATCCACATTGCTCCTAATCCCATCTTTCATGAAAGGACGAAGCACATCGAGATTGATTGTCATTCCATTCGAGAGAAAGTGCCATCTGGGCGAATAGCCACGAGATATGTCACTTCCAACGACTAATTAGTTGATATTATCACCAAGTCCCTCAGAGGGCCTCGTATTAGATGTATTTGTAATAAGCTTGGATCATATGATTTGTATGCTCCAGCTAAGAGGGAGTTTAGAGTTACTTATGTATATAATCCCTCCAATTCATAATATTTGTCTAAAAATGGACTTTAATATGTTGCAAATTAATTGTCATTTACGCATTTCAAGACAATTATTCATAATATTTGCCTAAAAATGGACTTTAATATGTTTCAAATTAATTGTCATTTACGCATTTCAGGACAATTATTATACTCCTATACCTATTTTTTCTTATTTCAATACAATTATTACACTATTTTCTCCATCTTTTCTCAAATTCAAGACTATCATTACACTATTACTCTCAATTTTAGTATCAATTTTCTAATGTGTGCGCAACTACCTCAAACGACAATTAAAAAGATTCGGAGGGAGCATAGTTTAGAATGTATCGGGTTGGCTTGGCCCAATATGGCCCATCATTATGTGTAAATATTTATATATGCTTGTACTTTATTCTTTTAGGTGATATAGAAAATATAACCTTTCACACACGATTCATTTTTTCTCAAAACACACTACATTTTTCCTAAAACATCTTAAAGAATACAACCAAACATAGTTGTGAATGGTGCGCCATGTGTGGCGCGGCCACGACACCAAACCTTGTGGCGTTGCACTGTGCTTATGTGAGGCACGCCATTGGCGTGCGCAATGCGCCATGGTGCGATGCGTCGTGGCGCGCGCAAAGTGTGCAACAAGAAAGGTTGCCTTTTCCTCTCCTTTTTTAGGTTTTGTTCAACACTTTTGTCAAAAAAACCCGTGTTGTTTTCCTTCTTTTTATTGCATTTTCAATTTTAATTGCACCTACATAGAAGAAACCCTAACAAAATACTCGTCCCTCCCGATGCTCACTGCTCACTCTTCACTCCACCCCACCCACCATTGGCCTTGCGCCCTGTCTCCGACCCTTGCTGCCGACTGCCGACTGCCGACTGCCGACCCTTGCTGCTCGCCACCGAACCTAACTTAACGCCGCCAAGTCTGCACTATGCTCTACTGTTGCTGCTGGCGCAAGTTCCATTTAGCAAAGTTATTTGTTTAACTTTCAAATTTGATGAGGAAGGGATAGATGACAATGGGGAAGAGATTAAGAACACGAAGACTTATTTGATAATGAATGATTAGTTGCACTATTCAAACTCGGGAAGTGATGGATTTATGGATCTTGTGGCTTTATTTTGGATGTGTTTTGAATGTTACTTTGGATTGTTTTGATTTTTCAAGTATATTTTTATTTTTTTAAAAACCTTTCTTGTTGCGAGTGCCATGGCATTACACAGCCTTTGAGCAATGTCGCGCCATGCGCCACTAACAACTATGCAACCAAATAAATCCATTTGAATTCCTTTCTAGTCCTTAATATGGGTAAATTATGCTCTATTTTGATTCTAATTTGGGTAATGAAATTGGATGCCCTCATGGGAACACCCCATTGGTTTTCTTCAATGTCTACCACTAGAGTTATTGGATTCAAATTTGTTGGGGAGGTGCATATATAAAAAGAATTCACCCCATTGGTTTTCTTCAATGTCTACCACTAGAGTTATTGGATTCAAATTTGTTGGGGAGGAGCATATATAAAAAGAACTCAATTTTGAATGTAGTATCCATTAATTCCCCATTGCCAAGATTATTTTGCTGATTTGCTAAATTATGTACAACGTTGATATGTGTGCTTCCATAAAGCAAGTGACCATTTATAGATTAGCTAAGCTCCAGGAGGACATCAACTAGCTAGGTGCACTCTGTCCACTTTTTGATACTTTAAAGGCATGGAAAAGAATTTTCTAATAGAAACATAACATGAAAAACAATAAACTTACTGGAATTATCTCGAGATTGTTTTCCAAAGCCAAGTACACATTAGCCAATGTTTGGGCCTCCACTCCCTACTAATCAAGACACTCATTATTACATATATAAGAACAGAACTGAAACAAAGACTATCATGTTAAGGTTGTTCAAAGATAAAATATTACCAACAATTGAAATAATAGTTTTTTTTTCTCATCTTTCTTTAGTATCTCTCTTTTTTTCTTTCAAATTTTTCATTCTTTTGTTTGGAAGGAGCAGGGAAAGAGGATAGATTGACAAATGTAGAAGAATGCAGAAGTACCTGGGAGGCATCTACAACAAGAAGAGCACCCTCACATGCAGCAAGAGAACGAGACACCTAAGAAATGTTTAGAAGTGTTATCTAACATAAAATAAATACATAATTGATTGCATAATAAACCATCAACATATCCCAGGAATATAGAATATTGTCTATTCATCTATATAAAACTGTTTTATAGAAATGAAGGACTCTTTATGCCATTAAAACTAAAGAGAATCACAATTGCTGCCAATAAACAGTGATCAACTTAATATGTGATTTTCTCTACCCTTTACCCCTTCCACTCTCATCGGCCAAAATATGCAAAATCAGCTTTCTTATTCAGATTACCAAACAACATGAAGGCACATATTACCTGACATTTAATAGTATTGCACCAAAAGACAAACTTAAGTGATCATAACGATTTCAACGGCAAAAAAACACAAAAAAGAATTTTTTTTTTTTTTCTTTCCAGCAATTACGATTGCTCAATAAATCTCACAAATCATCAAATTTAAGAGAATTTTTTTAAAATGTTGTCACAAAAACATAGTAATTGAGCTAGTGAGCCACTTTTAGGTGGTTTCAAAAACATACCTCATAGGAGAAGTCAACATGGCCCGGTGTATCAATAAGATTCAGGCAATAGGGTTCATTCTTATACATAAAACGCATTCGTGCAGCCTGTGAAACAATAAAG
The DNA here is from genome assembly GCA_001909325.1 of Ruellia speciosa. Taxonomy (NCBI): domain Eukaryota; kingdom Viridiplantae; phylum Streptophyta; class Magnoliopsida; order Lamiales; family Acanthaceae; genus Ruellia; species Ruellia speciosa. The sequence goes on from MAYD01459955.1 coordinate 14,527, forward strand.
TTTCAATTAATTCAACATCTCTGCTGATGGTTATTAGTTTAAATTAATTGATCAGACCAGGAGCTTGAAATTAAAAGGATGGACGATGAAGGTAAAAATGAAACTAAAGCAAGTTTGGAATGACAAAAAGAAAAGTTTGGATGAGAAATGTTATTATAGCTTCTAAATGCTGAAATGGATGTGTGAGGCATTATTCAAACCTGAATGCAAGAGATAATAACAATACATCAGTTGGAATACAGTATGCCAATGCAACATAGCTCATGGAAAAGGAATGAATTCCACACATTAAACCCAGCTAAGGTAGTTAAGATTAAACCCAACGTTGAAAATATGTAATACTACAAATATATGAGCTAGTCCTGAAAAGAAAGACAACATGCTCTATTGGCATGCTAATTTTTCCTCCTTTACAAGCATTATAATAACTCTTCCATATTTTCCTCACTCAAATGCCAAATGACTTAGTCAAGTCAAAAGACCATATCATGTATCCAAAAATAACAAACTCAGCACTATTTGGTCATACATCTTTTGTAATATAGAGGCACAAATAACAAAAGAATTAGTAACACATATGCCTTTGGCACTGTAATATTGGTCAACACAATAGAGCATGATGTGTTCAAGTTTAGGAATAAGGGCATAACACATCCACAAAATATATTCTATATATGTGAATGCATAGAAGTTGTCCCAAAAATTATTGTATTTGTTTTTAGCTTCTATCAGAACCTGCAATTTGATTGTGATTCCTCTTTCTCTCTCCAAATCCATATTATCAAGAAATTGCTCCTTCATTTCTCTGTTCTCTACGGTGCCAGTCATCTGCAGTAGTTTATCTGCCAGGGTGGATTTTCCATGATCAATATGTGCTATAATGCTGAAATTCCTTATATTTGAGGAGGGTACCTACAATGTTAATATGAAAATTCAATAACCTAGAAGAATAACTCGTCCTCACAGCACATGTATTCAAAAAATAGCGTACAATCTAAACACCCCCCCCCCCTTTAAACCACCGTTCCAGAGATAAATGATTGTATGTGTTGGAACTTGGAAGCATTGCCACAAAATTACCACACTTATCTTCACATTTCCTAGTTCTCATTTATAGAAAATGTCAATTGAATCACTAAAATTTAGCCTAGGGGATGAAAATCAGATAACCTAAGCAGCAACTATTAACACAAAAAACAGTACTACCTCTTCCTTCGATTATTGAAACAACACAATTAGCCAAAGAAAACATAATTGACCTTCAAGAGGCGGTCTTTGCCCACACTAGCAGAGAACTGAAGCTCGGAATCCGAAGGAGTGGGTTTGGGTTGAATATCAGTGCCTGTAGCCTGGCAGCGTAACCACAAACGACGACGCTCTTTCTCGTGCAAAACACCGACTTTGCCAATACCCAAACTACTTCTTCGACGGACTTGAATTCCGATTTCCTTCATATTTAAATACCCGGGGCTGGTGAGGGTAGCGGGGCGGCAGGAGATGCTTGCGGATAAAACATGTTTCAGGCGGCAAAAATTCGCGGCTTCCGCCATCATGTAGCCGGAGAAGAAGCGATGAGTGGGGCGGCGCTTGTGGTAATTGCTAAAAATTTGGAGCTATGGTAGCATCGTTTTTCAGCCACAAAGAAATGAGACGAGTAGCCAAAAAGATGTAGTACAACGCAACGGCTATTCTATAAAGATGTACACCGTCGACAATATTTCTTTTATACACATTACCAGTTTGATAATTTAAATATAAAAACAAAAATAAAAAAAACCCTAGTGATAAATTATACAGTGAATATTAAGTGCATAAAATTTATATATCATGCACGAATACCATACACTTCCTCCCATTAATAATATAATTTTGTTAGAATGTAACAGAATTCTAAGAAAAATTTTAATTGTTTATATTATCCATATATAATTATAATATTTGTAATCATATTTATTTGATAACATTATAGAAGGAGGTTTCAATTGGAAAAATAATTTGAAGCAATATAAAATGACTTATATTTTGAAAATAAGTATCCATCATAAAAAGACTTACCTTCAACATGAGAT
>MAYD01460518.1:0-12490 GCA_001909325.1 Ruellia speciosa
GAAATTTCCGCAATAAGTGAAATTTCCGCTATACCAGTATAGCGGAAATTCTGGCTAATATAGCGGAAATTCTGGCATTATAGCGGAATTTTGGCAGAATTTTGCATGGCTTTGACAACCTCTTCTAGTGATCATACTATAGCGGAAATGGATTGGTTGTGGTCTTCTGAAGTTGGCAGAATACTACTGTAGCAGAATTGGCAACAATTAAAATGTCCATTCATTTCATGGGCAAATTATTGCGGAATTGGCAATGGCTATGCAGGGGATTTATTTCTTCTATAAATACCAAGACTTAGAATCATTTTGCTCACTTCACCCTCCACCTTCAGTTCATAAATTCTCTTAAGAACAGCTTTCACTGCCGAAACTGAAATTGGCCGATTGCTCACTCGCCCGTAACCGAAATTTGGAATCCGTCTTCAGAAATTGAATCTCCTTGTCAAGGTGAGCAATGTTATCGATTCAGATTCACCATACATTGATTTCGAAATTTTGGCGTTGGATTAAAAACAGCTTCTGCCCAGATTTGGTATGAAAGAATATGGTGGGTTTTGATGACAAAATCTTCCAATTGATGATAGAAACCCATTTGGCCAATTGCATGTTGGAATCTAGCCCTCGAATTGAAATCTGGAAATTTTGGATTTATGGGACATGGCCGATTCTTGCACAGCTGCCGGATAGATTTTGGAAATGAATCAATTTTGTGAAATGGAAAATGACACAGTGGGCGGTGACGTTCTCAGTGGACAGCTTTGTGGAAATGGAATTTCTATGGACTTAAGGATTTTATTGAATGTTCTTCGTGTTCTTGAGCACATTTATCCAATCTTCAAGTGTTCTTGACATTTAAGACATTTGATCTAAAATTTGTCAATCGGAAGAGGGAAAGTTGTTTGTAATAATTAGGAATGATGAGATTCTCTACCCCAAAATCTGAAAATTGGACAAAGAGATTTGATGTGACATCACTAAGGAATTTCTTTGAATTTAAAATTAGTTAGTGGGTATGAGTCACACCCCACTACATTGCAAGACTTGTTGGATTGTTGGATCTCTTATTGGATTAAATTAAATTCTAAGGAATGAAATTTAATTTTTTTTGGATTGTTGAATTTATTAAGGTTTGGGCCTAATGGGTCAATTGGACTTAACTAAATTCCATGGAATGGAATTTATTTGGGCTTGATGAATAAGGACTTAAGAATTTATTCCTCTTAACCCATTTTATGTATTAATTATCCTAGACAATTTTGTTTGTCTAAGTCATTTATTGACTATTTGGAAGGATAATTAAATAGGTTCTTTCGCCTCGTAGGTGAACCCGAACCCGATCTTAGCGGCCGGTAGGACATTGTTCGTGTTGCCGTTTCCAGTCAAGATTCATAAGACTGTAGATAAAGGTATGGAAACATACAACTGGCACCCATAAGTTCCACCTAAATATTAAAGTATCGAATCTTACTCGGTCGGGTAAATTTAAATATTCGAATGTCATAAATTAATTTCTTATACATGCTGTTTAATTTCTCGCAATTTAATTATGTGTGATATGATTGATCGACGTGCCTTACGTGCTTTGCTTGACATGTTGCATAAGACACGATTATTCCGAATTTGGCTTCGCATGTAAACGGTTAAGCCTATTGGCACACTCAAGTGATAACCTAATGACGATCAATCAAATACTACTGCATCCTAAAAGACGTAAGAACGTACACTGAAAGAAATGAGTGGACAAGCTTTCAGGTTGATCGCCTTAAGCTTTGTGGGCCGCATGTAACGTAAGTCCCCATTTATGTTCTGTTCTACTCATCGGGGGTAGCTCCCCTTACATGAGGTTTGCCAGTGATTTGAGAACAGTTTGAGAGTGTGAACTGTAACGCTAGTCCCCTCTCAACTCTGTTGAAGCTGCCTCCGGCTGGACACAAAGATAAGGTGATTCCATCTGTCTCAGGCTGTGGTATGCTAATGCATGATGATTTCCACTCATTTGCATTTGATATTCCCGCATTCGTGGAGCAAGCTAAGTGGAGGCTGTCCGCATTGCACGCCTTGATGGCGTCCTGAGTTGTGCCGCGAGTGGGTTCGTGTGGAGGCAAATGCTAACTATGCATATATTCGGCTAGCAGTTCCGAATACTAATACGTATAGCGCCTAAATCTCCCCCATGATTGGAGACAGGTGTTGGCTGTCGCATGATTTCAACCCCATGATTTTAAGCTGCTCATCGCTTATCTCGTTTTGAAGTTGTGCATTACCTTACATGATTTATGAACTTATGCCTGTTGCATAATTTTACTGGACTCAAGGTTAATACTTATGGATATATTACCTTGACGTCTCATGATGTGTGTGGTTTGCTTACTTGATGGGTATGCTTCCATACTTAGTCTCACGACTAATGATGCTTTGTTATGCATCTCAGGTCGTTATGAAGACCGCGAGGATACACCTCCGGCACAGTGCTCATAGGGGATCAGGTTATCACCTGATGGGTTGTGAGGGCAAGCGAACTTTTGCTATTATGCCTTGCCCTAACTTTTGTGATTGCAGGTGGTGGCCGACGTGAAGCCCTTTTGGACCTTCTTTCTTTTCCTTTTGAACTCTCATGTAATTTGTTTAATCGGCTTGTACTAAGTAGCCGAGTCCTGGCGTGGGATAGTACCTTGATACTTCCGCCTGTAATAACTTTTATTTTCTTTTATTGCATTATGTGCTCCAGTTTTATTCAAGCATGAGCTGTGATCGTACTGGACCTAGTTCCGGAAAGTCCGGCGTACTCTGATCGGATGAGGTCATTTATTAGCATTTAACCGAGCTTATTGTGGGGTTAGGGGTTAGACTCCATGATAAGTTAGGTGTGGCGGTAACGTATCCAGTTTATGGGAATTGGGGCATTACACACCCGGTTGAAATTCATCCACTCGAACCACCGATTCGAAGCCAAAAACAAGAACTCTAGGGAGAGGGGGCATTGCCTAGTAAATCCACATGCTGCAAATGAGATCTAGGGTTAGGGAAAAGGTGGAGATAATGATCAAAACAGGCCGGAACCCCAACGGACCGACCTATGGGCCACCGCGGTTTCCAATACCGCGGTGGAAAAACTGGGGCTTAGGCAGGGTAAAAATCTGGGCATTTCAATTGTGATCCATGTTTCCTTGTATCGTTTGTTGATCTTAATTTCCATGCATTGTTTATGCCTTGTTGGATCCCTTGCTCAGCTTGTGCAAACTCTGTTTGTTCTTATTTGTCTTGCATCAATTCCTTTTTCATGGAAAATCCTGTTATGATCCATTCAGTACTTGTTTCTGAATGAGGAGCAGATGTGCACCCAAGTGAAGATTACCTGCATGGCATGTGGGGATTTTAGAATGAGAGATCACCAGCATTACTGTAGCATAGTTGCACCCACGTGGCACATATTTTATGTTGTTGATACTCTGATTTTGCTATCCATGCCATTGACTGATTGATTAGCTTGAAGTTTTATGTGTTTAAATTGTGGTCAAGGAAACCCAGACTTGTAATTTATTATTTTGCCAGCCTGTGGCTATACTTGTTGAGATTTTGCATAGCCGAGGAGGCTTGATTTAGGGCAAGAGGATCGGATATGAATTGTTGACTCTGTAAACTGTAGTGCAATATGACATTATTTAGTTCTATGTGGAAACTTAATTGTTGATATGGATTATGGGTACTCTGATGGAGATTTATTTCCTCTGCAATGTATGAAAGATTTTAATTAAAGGATATAAACCCCCTATGTGTTATGTGTTTAAATACTCAGTCTTGTACAGATGAACCGAAACTAACTGACCACTAGTTTAGACTAGTTTGTATGGTGGTAACACTACTAGTTGATTGAACTGGGGGCTCGTTACATCATGGACAAATGACAACTATTCCTAAATTAATTATTCAAATGGGATTTGTCTTCCTCAATTCAAAATCAGAAAAGGGTGTTTTCTCTTGTAAAAACTAATTAGCTTCCAGGCTAGTAAATAAATTATGACCACCAAAGAGCTATGCCTAACTATTACAATATTATTACATGCCTCCTTCATAATCTAACCAGTACAACGAGTTTCCTACTTGCAGAAAAATAAATGAATAAATAATTATGCAATATGCTTGTGCGACTGTGTAACTGTGTCCTCCCCCAAAAAAAAGTAATAGTGACTTACCAAGCCAAAAAAATACTACTGCCATGAACAAAATTTTATAAGTAAAATAGGTATGTAACATTATATCTTTCGCTAAAATAATATTTAAAAATCTGTAAAAGCATAATATATTTTTAAAAAATATGCAATGATTTAAAAACTTTTTCAAAATATGTACACAGTTTCATAGTTCAAAATTTTGAAACTAGTTGAATCGAAAGGTAATAAATAAATATATACATCTATATATATATATATATTGAAACCCTCTTTTATTTTATTTTTTTAAAATAGTGTTAGAAACATCTTCATAGAACGAACTGCTTTGATACCAATTTGTAACACTCCCAAATTTCAAAACTATAAACCAAGAGAATGCTACTGCCACACCTTACAAAAAGAATATGAATCCATTGGCCCATTCGCAAGATACTAAGGCAAAAGAGTATTTATAAAAAAATAATAGCTAAATAAACATCTCGTTATCCCAAAAATTTCTAAAATAAATAATAATTCAATACTCGTAATCCAAACTTTTAAATTATAATTATTTAATACATTGCAGGAAGATAAAATTTACTTAATATAAAATAGTCCATAATGTAACCCGATCCCCGTGCCTGTGCAAATTAAATGCAACACCATATGATCACTCTATTCAGCAATCCTAGAAAAAGAAGGTAGCATCTGTTAGCTTACGTTGAGTAAGTCATTAAGCCTTTAATTTAAATATGCAAATGTCTCAACCAAATAATTGAACCAATCATATAAATAACACTAAAATGACTAAATTTAAGCTTATTACTAACACATCAATAACGGCAAGCAGCTTGTGCTTGTGTGCAGGGCATGATACTGGTGCAATAGCTTGCACTTGGGCCATAGGACATAATGCTGGCACAAGGCATGAATAAGAATCATAAAGCCACATAAATCGCAGATATTGCCAAACAAATATAGGCATTAACAGAAAATTTGGCAATTATGTAAACAATATCAATAGCAACATTTTGATAGTCTCATCTTTATTTTTAGTCAAGTTTCCATGTTTCCCAAAAGCTATCTAGGGATAACAGACCACATTTCCAATTCCACCAAAATCCCTAAACAGTTAGGATACTAAATTAAAATTTTCAGAACAGACACTTGCAACCACAACTCACACATCTTATTGGCAAACAATGGAAGTGATTAGCCTTTAAAATTATAGCTAGGTAGGCATACACAACTAAGCCAAATTCACTATTGTCCCAATATCTACAAAGAAATCCCAAAGAAACATAGTTTCAAAAGTCTTGGCACATCATAGAGAATAGATACCCATCTAAGCAGCTAAGGATCTCTACTAAGCTAGCAAATTCCCCACAGTTACCACGAAAACCACGAAAGATAGCAAGACAATCCTCTATCCCATCTAATCACTGAATCTCACCTATTCTTGTATTACCAAGAATTTAGCAAAAATTTCAAAACATAACACCGACTACCCCAGACTAGGGCATTGGCATAATTCAACAAATAGTACATATCAAGATCAGAAGCAGGAAGGTAAGGCAGGTTCATAAAATCGGGTGGAAACAACTTGGGCTATTCAATTCAAAGATCCTAAAGACTTACTATCAAATGGGTTTAACTGAAGATGTCGTTGCCTCCACTACCTTCATTGTCGCTGCCAAATCTCCATCGATTCACCGCCTATTACCACCGGGATGCTACTACACCGGTTTGCTTCAGTCCCTAGCCTGCCACTCACCACTCACACTGGCCTCCATTGGTCGTTTAGCGCTTGGGATTTTTGGGATTGTGGAGGAATTGAGGATGGAGGCCCTATTTTTTGGGGTGATTCATGTGCTGAAGATCTGGCGTCACTACTTAAATGGCTCAATGTGTCAGGTGTATACGAATCACAAGAACTTAAAGTATATTTTTACTCAACAAGAGTTGAACAAGAGGCAGAGACGTTGGTTAGAGTTGATAGCATACTATGATTTAGATATTCAGTACCAGGCAGACAAGGCGAACACTATAGTTGATGCTCTAAGTAGGAAGAGGTCCAGATTAGGGATAGTGATTATATCTCATCGAATGTATACAGAGCTGCAATACTTGGAGATTGAGATTGTGAGTTACAGAGAGACACGGTAGAGACTGAGTGCTATGAAAACAGTACCTTCTCTGATTGAGGAGATTGCAGAGTACCAGAGACGGGATCTATGAATTCAGGAGTTGCGATAGATGATAGAGCTAGCATAGTCTCGAGCTTTCAGAGTAGACAATGCGAAGATTGTTCAGATGCATGACCGATATTGTGTACCTTTGAGCTGGCCAAAGCTGAGGACTCATATTTTGATAGAGGCCTATATGATTGCATATTCAGTACACTCGGGAGCGACAAAGATGTGTAAGGATGGGAGACAAGTGTTCTAGTGGCCTCGGATGAAGAAAAAGATAGTATATTTTGTTGCCAAACGTGTGATGTGTCAGCAAGTTACGATAGAGCATATGAGACCTACTGGATTATTGCAACCATTAGACATTCCTAATTGGAAGTTGGAATCAGTCTCTATGGATTTGTTACTGGACTACCTCTACATGACGAGGATGTGATACTATTTAGGTTGTGGTCAATCAATTGACCAAGAGTGCAGTGTTCATTCCGATGCAATTGACTTGGTCGATGAAGTAGTTGACTCAGGCCTATACTCGAGACGTGGTGACTAGATTCGGGATACCTCGTGACATTGTTTCTGATCGAGATTCAAGATTTCTTTCAAGATTTTTAGATAAGGTACAAAGAACATCTGGCATCCGACGTCAGATGGACAAACTGAGCGCACTATTCAAACATTGGAGGGCATGCTCAACACCTGTATTTTAGATCTTCAGGGGTGGTGGGAGGATCATCTACCACTAGTAGAGTTCCCCTACAACAATAGTTATCACTCTAGTATCCGGATGGCACCGTTTGAGGCTTTATACGTACGAAGATGTACTCCGAGGAGTAGTAGTAGGAGCAGACTTGATTGAGGATACGATGAGGCAGGTCCATGTGATTCAGGCTCGATGTAGGAAGCTCAGGATCGCCAGAAGAGTTATGCTGATATGCATCAATGTCAATGGAGTTTATGCTGGGTAATAGGGTGTTATTGCGAGTTTTACCTACGGAAAGGGTGAAATATTTTGGTTCTTGGGGGAAATTGAGTCCGTGTTTTATTGGCCGATATAAGATTATCGAGCGAACAGGGAAGGTTGTATATAGGTTAGCTCTAGCAGCTGAGTTAGGCGGTGTCCATGATGTATTCGATATATCCCAGCTTTGTTGTTTCATCTCTAATCCTTCAAAGATAGTTACTTTGATGCTATAGATTCCGGGCCTAACCTAGAGTACGAAGAGGTTGTTATTCACATATTAGATACCCAGGTGCGAGAGTTGCGACACCGTAGTGTGGTCTCGACATGGCCAGGAGGATGCCACCTGGGAGACTGATGACTTGATATGTAGCAAGTACCCCGACCTAGATTTGATCATCTCCTCTTGAGGTACTTAATTTGTTAGTTCATTCTACTGTATTCATATTTTGGGAACAAAATATTCTTTAAGGGGGGAGAATGTAATACCCCAAAAATCCCAATCTAAATTCCTTACGTAAGTTCTTTTCAACAGAAGCTCGTAGGAATTTTCGGAGTAGTATAGACTGGACTTGGGCTAGATTTCGGGTCAAACGAGGTATATTTCCCCACTTTTCTCCCTTTCTCCCTGATTTGGGCCGCCGGGCTGCCTGGCCCAGCATTATGCGGTCTGCAGGGACCGTGGGGCTGACCGCGGGACCCTATTTTTTCTTTTTAAGTTTTCTAAAATTGTCAAAGCTGGTCCACAATCATATCTAATTCCCCTTGATTAGTTTCTAGCCATTCCAGTTGAAGAAACCCCTACATATGGTGAAATAAGGAGGTGCTCCCAATTCTTTCAAGTTTTGAAAAAGCAGGTTGGAGGAAAAGTTTTCTATAGTTCTAATCCGTTTTAGCTTACTTTCATCAGGTAAATTGTTGTTCTTGCTCCATAGTTCATGCTAGACTCAAGAATTTCTGGATTTGGAATCGTTTTGAATAAGTTATACCCTCCTTAAATTAGTTGTTCCAGTGTTGAGTAACTATCTTGCGAGATGGATTTCTAGGTCTTATAGACATCTTTTACTATCAATTCCTTCTGGTAAGTTGCAGAATGTGAACTCTAGTTTCTAGAACAACTTTTAGATTCTAATTTGAGCTAGTAATGAATTCTATAGCTTTGATTGAAGTTGGCTAGTCCATACCGAGGGCTAGGTTTTCTATCCTTTGGTGAATTTTTCTGGACAAGCTGTTGATCAAGCAAAGGGTTTATTTTAGCATAATTGTAATCTATGTATTATGTTCTATTTCTTGGATTCTTGCTGTAATTTTTGGACACTAATTTGGGGCCCAGGGTCGAGGCCGCAGTTGGCAGCAGACCGCGGGAGGATCGTGAGGTCTGTCTAGACCCCGATTCGATCCGGCATGTGGCCGTGAGATGAGAACATATTCATGTATATATGTAATTAATTATTAACTTTACCTTTTTTAATATAAGCGTGCGTGATATTTATGACATAATGGCTTGTAAGGCTGTATCTGCAACGCCCCAGATTTCCTCAGTGCGCCATGTCGTACTGATTAGCCCAGACTAGTGGCCAGCTAGCCTGAGATCCTCATCACAAGGCAGGTAAATACACAAAATTGGTTTAGTCATTTTAACATAATCTTAACCCCAGCTGGAATAATAGAAATCCCATAAGTACAACTTCATCACGTACAGAACTGAATAGAATAAATCACGACGGACAATAACTACTGCTACATTATAAAATGAAATACGAGTTTGCTCAACCCAAAATCCCCTGCATGCCTTAATACATCTATCAGAATCACCTGAAAAAAGAATAAAACTTGGGGGTCAGCAAAAGTTGAGCAATGGGTTCCCCGTAGGCAAAAGCCTCTTTTAAAATGACAATGAAATAAAACAACGCTTTTCCCCCTTGTAAAAGATTTAGTCAGGTACAAGACGAGTAACACCTTAGCAAATTAACAAGGATTGTAAGGTAAGTGACATCAGACAATCAATAATAGAATATAAGAAAGTAGCACCGTTAATCGACTCATTTTTCCCATACCAGGTGTTCCATTAACAGTTGATAAATGTATGCTCGTGATGCATGTATCCTAACATACACCAATCTATCCTAAATGCAACATCGAATATGCCTAGCACGCATCCTGCGGACTAGTTGGCCAGTCCGTCGCCCCCAGGCCTCTCACCTGGTGGTTCCACTTATCTCTGGGACTCGTTGGCCAGCCCCTCGCCCCCAAGCCTCTCACCTAGTGGTATGCACACCCATAAGTCGGGCAATCGTAACGCGTATCAAAACAATCATAACCAGGCCCTCGCACGAGCTGTCGCCTCGCTGAGTCAACCCAGCCACAAGCATATAAATGTCAGTAACACACAACAACCTTACAAGGCTAATCATCAAAACATACCCCTCAAGGTCTTTCCAAAAATCCAATTCATCATCGTGGCCAAATGGGCCAAATCCTCAAGTTTAACGCAACACAAGGCCAATTGGGCCAAAACCTCAATTTTAGTTCGTACCGGTCAAACGAGCCAAACACAAATCCAAACAACATGGCTACACGAGCCAATTTAAAATATTGATGTCACAACACAGGCCCAAACGAGCCAAATATCCTTTCATAACTTGACACGGACAACCAGCCAAATATGTTAACACACGCTGTAGCTGAAAGGCCAAATCGTTCTCACCCAATCAGTCAACCTTTTAATACGAGTTCCTTTTAAAAATCCACACACCCAAAATATTTAACTCACACCACATATCAATAAAACTCATCATATAACTAAGCACAACAAAAGTCAGTGTCAATGTCAAAAGCATCAACCTATCACAACTAAGTTATAAATTGAGCGCACGAATATAAAAAGAGGCAACGTCAGATTCAACTCATAACATACTATCACCTGGTGCCTAACCCACGGTATTAGCCAACGAAGCCATTACGATGGTCCAAAACCACAGACTAAATCATATTCGCAAACACCCAGTAAGCAGCAGTATCTGATACAGCAACCAAAACCGCGGTGTCAAAACAGTGCCCAACATTTATGAAACTTTTCAAATCAAAAGAACACTTAAAAAGCTTCCCAAAAATATATAAGCCACCCCTTGCCTGGATCTAGAGCCTTGTTGAATAAGCCTCCTAAGGTGATGAAAACCCTACTTTCGAATTGAAGCAGTCCAATTCACAAGCTCTTAAAAGATTCAATACTAATCCAATTAAAAATCTAAAAGTACATCTGGAAACTAGGAAATAAAGTCTACTAGTCACCTAAAGACATCAACTCCAAAATCGAACCGTAGCTAGTCGAAAATTGGCCCTCAAGGTAGCAACTTGAATTTGCCACAGAAATTCTAGAAATTCTTCCCAACTTTGGGCGTGATTATCTTCATCAATAAAACTCCAAATTAAGAAACCAAACCAGCCATATTGTGGTACTAAACAAGAGCTACAACTTACTTAAAGGCACCTCAAACCAACTCCTCCTCCTTCTTGGTAAAAAGTGAGCTCAAATTCAGCTACATGTTTCTTCAAATGGAGGCCCTTGTTTGTTCAAACACCCTCTCTCTATCTTTCTGGAGTTACCAACTAATGAAGTAACCGGGAAAAGGGTCAAAAGGGGTCTATAAAGGTGTCTCCAGCCGAAAATATCTTGGATTAGCTGACCTAGGGCTCCGCGGTATTCACCATGGTTTTCCCAACTGCGGTTTAGATTAAGTGGGGTCCAATTGCAGTTCTTAGTCTCACGAATGCCATGGTGGAAGAATTACCTCAAAATTCTAATCCGATAGAGTTGTGTATTCTAGAATGCATTCTATGTATAATCCTTACGCGTGCGACATGGGTTCTTGGATCGTGAAATGAGAAAGGATAAAGATCAAGCCTAAGATTTTTGGGGTATTATAGTGCCATCTGACTTTAAATGATTTTGAGATCTGGGACATTCGGCTAAGAAGATTTATGTAATTGATTTGATTGAAAATGGAAATGACAGATAGCCCGTTTGGGCAATGTTGTGAAAATGATTTAAAATATCCCTGCAGGGGAGATGATTTCAAACGCCACATCTGGTCGTGAGAACTGGTGGCTTATACATGTCCTGTGTGTACTGACTTTTTGTGTGCATGTGAGTATGTTGGTATTGAGGCCCTGGTTGGCCAAAGCTCAATGATGTTCCTGTTCATACAGTTGAATAGACATGGCGCGAGGGTTGAGGTGGTCCGGGACTGGCCAACGAGTTCCAACAAGTAGAGTGTGCTAGGCATTTTCTGTGCTGCATTTTGGATAAATAGGTGATTGTTAGGCTCACGCATCATATTAATTTTATTTTTGTATTTATTTAGGTTATGTATTTATTTAAATTATTGCAAGCTTCCTATATTTTACTAGTGCTGGTCAAAGGCTTTTTACGAGGTTATTCATTATTCAAAATCTTTTTAAAAAGAAGCTTTCACCTACGGGGGAACCCTCTACTCAGCTTTTGCTAACCCCCAAATTTAAATATTTTCTTTAATGTGAGCCTGACATGCAAGAGTAGCACATGGGTTGGGAAGAGTGGAGATAGTTTTTTCTCTTATTATATTAGGTTGCTTTCCTTATGTACTAATACTCTATATGTGGCAAGTATATTGTATATTTGTAACTGATGTTATCATTCTTTACGAGTATATCTATATATCATTGTCACCACTTTCCTTATTCCAAAAACATTAATTTATTTACCAAATATTATGTGTTATGTGTGTAACCTACCTTATATTGGTAAGCCTAAACTCCTCGGCTAGCAGTTTCGGCAAACGAATATGACATAACATGCTTAGTGTAATATGGGGGCATTACACAAACACTACATAGAGGGTATAAGTACACCAAGTCCGAACTGAGACCAAAAATCCAAATTTGGGAAAAAATTTATCGAGATTTCAAGATTTTCAAAATCTTTGTCAAAATTGTCGAGATCTTTAAGATGCCGACATCTCGACATTCTATTCAAAATTGTCAATTTAAAATTAACTCTTGGGTTATGTAAGCTTTTATTTTATTCCTATCGGGTCCTTATTTTATTTTACTTTTTGAGTCTTTTGTTTTAACTCATTGTTGAGTTATTTTTCAATTTTATTTTAGCATGACCCGAGCTTAATTATAAACTTCTCTTTAATTTACCCAAT
>MAYD01460655.1:0-10369 GCA_001909325.1 Ruellia speciosa
AATTCATCCTGTTGATGAATGCCATAAACTGTGCAAACTGATCTGCTGCCAGTGCATCAGGCACCTCAGGCTGATTTGCATTTTCACGGTGTGCAGCCCTCTGAGCTCTGGGGTCAACATTTCCCACGGGCTCCTGTTCATTCTTATTCTCATTATCTGTCCTCTGACCAACATTCGCAGGATCATCATTCCTAACCTGAGCCGGTCTACCTCTCCTAGGTGGCATCTGAAAAAGAATCGAAGTATTCGTCAGTGCCAACGACCCACTTAAACTTTTACGTGGCAGGGTATATTACCACAGGGCACTAACTTTCAATCATACATCAAACATAAACAAGAAAGGAAACCCCCTCTCACACTATAGTCTAGACCATATTTTATTTCACATATCACGTTGGGTTTCAAATTTTATCCAAGTATTAGAGCACATACACTCTGATACCAACCTGTAATGCCCCAATTCCCATAAACTGGACACATTATCGCCACACCTAACTTATTATGGAATCTAACCCTAAACCTCACAATAAGCTCGGTTAAAGGCTAACAATGATCTCATCCTAACAGAGTACGCTGGACTTTCCGGAAACAAGGTCCCGTACGATCACAACTCATGCTTGGAAAAGCGGAAAAACACATAATGCGATAAATCAAAGTAAACGTTATTACAGGCGGAAATGTCAAGTGTTGTCCCACACCGGGACTCAGCTATTTAATACAAGCCGACAAATATTACATGATTGTTCAAAATCAAAAAGAAAGGTCTTCGCAGCTATCAACACCTGCAACCAAAAGGGTTAGGACGAGGCAATAACAAAATGGTTCACTCGGCCTCACAAACCATCAGGTAATAACCTGATCCCCTAACATCACTGTGTCGGAGGTACGTCCTCACGGCCATCACATCGACCTGAGATGCATAATGGAGAATCATTATTCGTGAAACTAAGTATGGAAAGACATACAATGCAAGTAAGCAATCCATACAATCATGAGACATTGGGGACAATATATCCATAAATATTGACAACGAGTAGAGTTAAAATTATCCAACAGGCATAAGTTCATAAATTATGTGATGCGATACATAACTTCAAAACGAGTAAGCCATGAGCAGCTTAAAATCATGGTTTTGAAATCATGCGACAATCAACACCCAATTCTGGCCTTTTGACAGATGGGGTGCCACACGTATTTATAATTGGAACTGCTAGCCAATTTATACGCATAGTTAACAAATGCCTCCACACGCACCACTCGCGGCACAACTCAGGACGCCATCAACGCGTGCAATGCAGACAGCCCCCACTTAGCGTGCTCCACGAGTGCGGGAATACAAATGTGTAATGAGTGGAATAATCATGCATTTGTGTACCACAGTTCGAGACAGACGGAATCACCCAATCTACACGTCCGAACTAAGGTAGCATCAACAGGTATGAGAGGGAAATTATCATGAGTTCACACTCTCATGTTGCTCTTAAATCATCGGCAAACCTCATGTAAGGGGAGCTACCCCCGATGAGTAGAACAGAACATCATAAGGGACTTACAAAATGGCCCAAAGCTTAAGGCGATCAACCCGAAAGCTTTCCACTCAATATTTCACTTTACGTTGTTATATCTTTTAGGGATGCAATAATTCGTCATTAATCGTCATTGGTTTATCACTTGAATGTGCCAAAGACCATACGGCCGGCTTAGTTAATTGCATGCGATACCAATTTACAGGAAGGTGTCTTATGCAATATGACAGATAAAGCACAGAAGCACATAATCACGATCACATCATTCAATAAGAAAGAGCATAAGGAATTAAAGGCACGTATAATTAAACCATGACATACACTTTAATTGAAATTTACCAGACCGAATAATAATCGGTACTTTAGTAATTAGGTGGGTCTTATGGTTGCCCAATGTATGCATCTATACCTTAATCAGCAATCTTCGAAAACCTCTACAGCAAGACACGAATGGTCTATCGGTTGCTAGAGTCGGGTACGGGTTCACCTACGAGGCGAAACAATTCTAATTAATTATCCGATCTAATAAGTCGAAAGACTTAGACAATAATAATAATATTGTCAAAGTCAAGTCCAATAGCCCAAGTTAAATTCTTGTCCTTAGAATTTAAATTGGCCCAAGTCCAATAATTATTAACAAGCCCATTAAAAATGAAGTCTTGCAAGAATCCATGGTGGAAGGTGAGTCATCATGCACTCACAATATTTTATTCTTTCTCAAGTGTTAGTGGGAAAATCCATCATTTCCCACTAACACCAACAAGTCTACCAACCATCATTTGAAGATCAAATCTTCCATTTTACCAAGAACAATATGAAGGTCATGAAGAACACTTTGGAGATGAACATCAAGAACAAGTCTTTAAAATCCTTAGGTTCACAATACCAATTTCAACCATTTTTGGTTCTAAGCAACACATCCAACCATTTCAAGTCCAATATGACATTCTCAAGGGGCTGTAATTAGCAGCTGTCCATTTTCTTAATTTTGAGCTTTTCATTCCTTGATGCATGTCAAAACAAATTAGTGATTCAAACTCACCTCGTCGTGTAGATCGATAATACGGGATCGGATCTTAATTTCTTCGACAATTTCTTGATGATTTGAAGGATGAGAGCTCACAGTTTTTGGGAGGATTTTGGAATAAGAACACTTAAACTTTTTGGTGGAATGATTTGCAAGTGTTTGTCCAATGCTAGTATTCTCTTATTTATTCTTATGGCCAATAAGTAGTAAAATCCATCAACCAAAGGAAGCCATATTCGAATGGCATGGGAGTCTTAAGGATAATAAAATTCATTCAATGTCCATCCAAAGGAGTAAAATTCGAATCCCTAGTCCAAGGAATGAGTGATGTTCGAATGGGATGAAGTGATATTTGGATAAAATGTGGTATCATTCGAATGGAATAGAGTGATGATCGAATCCCCTTCCAATAATTTATCCATGCCATGCATTAAATGTCTTCTGGAGGTAATAGACTTCATAAAATGTGAAAACAAGACCCCCATTCGATCACTATTCGAGTGGAACAAGAATCATCCCGAAATCATCCGAATGTCTTTAATGCTACTCGAATTTCTCTTCTTTCCTTGGCCATATTCGAATGTTAGCTATGGGATTTGAATCTCATAGCTCAATTTCACTTCTCTCTCCTGAATTAATTGTCAGATATCATAATTACACCCTCTCTCATCCATTCAAGGCAGCAATAAATGCATAATTCATCAATTTCTCTCTCCATAGGGGGATGAATTCGAATCTCCAGCCAAATTTTGAGTGGCATTCGAATGCCACTCTTGATGTTCGAATGGGATTTGAATCCCATTCGAATCCATGTTTTATTGCTCGAATGAACCCTCATTTTCTTCATCATTTCTTTCAATTCTTTCATTCCTCCACCTTACTTGAACTCTTCCTCCTTTCCTTTACTGAATGTCACCCCCAAACATCATTTATTACTGGTACTTTATTTTTCCAGCCATCAAATTAATTTATTTCCCCATTGGAAATAAATTACCCTTACGCAATTAGCTCGACGCGTACCGAAATTCGATTTTACTGACAAGAAGTTTCGTTGATCCGTTTACTCTCAAATTTTTCTGACAACCATATCTTATGGTCCTTAAGACCTTCGTAACTTCTAAACATTGCCCTCTGGCTTTTGGGCCTTCGTTCTCATAATTGGGCCCATCGGGCCATTCGGTGCCGGATCAATTTTTCTTACGGATAGTTCGGGTACTCGGAATCATTCCAAATTTCACTGATACTCTAATATGATGATTTATAGTGTGTCCGTAAATTTTGAACATCATCGAATCTCATTTGGGTCTCGAACGGATTTATTGGGCTTATCGGGTAATCGAGCCCAATCGAATTCACACTGCGAGTGACTTGGAAGTCTGTACTGATATTTTGGCATCTGAAAATATAATTATTTCCTATAATTATATTCGCAAAAAAATTTCACACATTTTCTGAAGGATCGTAACACCGGGTGTTACAATATCCTTATGCCGAATTGGGTGATGGCAAATACGAAGAATAATAAATTACCACTTGAGTAATTAATTAATACATCACATTAAAATATGTAATTACGTAAAATGAAACAAAGAGTGAAGATCATTTCGGATTGGTTTTGGATTGATTACCTTAAGCCTAACTGTTCTACTCATTTGGGGTCACTCCCTTGTTACAGGGTTTACCTGTAATTTGAGAATAGATGATGAAGAGTTGTCAGCCATGCAGGGAGTGGACCACAGGGGTTTCCTGATCTCTCTTAGTTAGAGTTGCGAACTAGTAGATTCACATGCCATCTATGATACGATCGGATAATTGTATTATGGTTCCTTCTCATGATGATTTAGACTGCCTATGGATTATTACGTTGTTTGGGTGATCCAACTGTACTGGATGTGGGTTAAAAGATTATTTAAGGATAAATTGGGTCAACCAAGTGAGATTTCCTAACTATCAATTTCACTCTTTTCAGTTGCTAGGTTTCCCGGGTTTGTGGAGTACGCTAAGTAGGTCCTATCCGAGCTGTACCGCATATAGGTATATGCAAAAGTGATATGGTCCTGAGTTGTACTGCAGATTGAGTCGGGGTCCTAGTGATTAACCATGTGTGCTAGCAGTTTTCTGTACAGGCACACATGGCACCCTTAGCAACTTGTGCACGTTAAAAAGATTACGACAGAGGGTTCAGATTGTTGCTTGTTGCATAAGTTTCACTCCATGATTTTAAGCTGCTTATTGCTTACTCAATTTTGAACTTGTGCAATCGCATAGCATGAATTATACCTTATGCTTATTGTATAATTTTAAAGTCAACTAGTTGGTCAATATATATGGAAATATTACCGACTTGATTAGCATGGATTGTGTGGATTGCATAGCTTGATCTATGTGCTTTCCTTATTTCGTCTACAACTAATGATGGTGTTCATCGCATCTCAGGTGGGGCTTCAAGCTGTGAGGAGAACCCTTCAGCGAATTGTTAGGGGGCGAATTACTATTCGTAAGGTTTATGTGAGGTCGAGAGAATTCATATTATTATTGTGCCATACTGACAATATTTTGGATGCAGGGTTTATGTCATTTATTTTTATTTCTCGAACCTAAAATGTAATTCATTTAAATTGGTTTATACTAAATGGCCAAGTCTCGGTGTGAGACAAACAATGGTATGGGACTATGTTTGGTAATTAATTTCACACTCTTATTTATTTCCTTATGTAGCTTTATTTTTATTATTGTTGTAATTGAGTTGTGATCAAGGGGGACGTAGCTTCATGAAATCTAGCATACTCTGATATGATAGATTATGGAGCCTGAGCATTCCAGGTTACTGGGGTGTAGGTTAGATTTTCTTGGTAAGTTGGGTGTGGCGGTAACCTTTCCGATTCAGGAGATTCGGGGTGTTACATTAATGAAGTACCAAATAAAGGTGATGTATTCACCAATCTTTTAATGACAAATAAAAATCGGTCGATGAAGTAACTACTTTCTTCATTTCTTTTTATTTGTCACCGAAAGATGGTTAATAAAACACACTACCAACCTTTCAGTGACAAATAAAAAGATATTGATGGAGTAATAATTATAGATAATAACCAAAAACCTAAACAGTTACTACTACTAAATAGTTAAATATTTCATCTTCATATGAAATATATAATAAAATACACCAGTTACATTAGGTAATACAACATCAATTTCGGTTAGCCGCAATTTTTTTCTTAATCGAAGGAAAATGAGAAGCATTACCCAAGTAGAGTGCTTTTAATTACTTCTTAGGATTATACTTTATTTTATAATTTATAGAATCAAATTCCAGACACTTTTCAAAAAATAAAATTAATATATAACAACTTGGCTAATCACTTATACTAATTTAAAAAATATAATAATTGGTTGCGTAAGAGAAAATCATGTGATCTTGGTCGAGGGTTTACGTATGGATCTAGTCATTTACTCCTGAGGAACAACACTTGGAGAAGACATTGGTCCACCTTGTTTGGCGGGGGAAGATTATTCCACATAGCCATGAGAGACAGGCATTGAACGTTCGGGCTTTGACTAGACGTGTGGAGTGATTAGGGTCCCTATCGAGGTGTACTTCTGTGTAGAGGCTTCCTAGGTGGGGACAAAATACCGTATGAACAAGCGTGTGTGAGACTCGGGAACGGCTACCGAGGGTAGTCTTCCTGCTCACCAAACAGTGAATCGATTCGATTTTCTTTGTCTCAATAACCAATTCATGTATGACCCAAAAGGGCTCTTAGAGGGTCACTCAAGCATTGCCTAAGTGCTTTACTTAGCATTTATATTAACAGTTGGTGTTACACAATGTCAAATATATCTAATGTGTTGTATCGAACCAGAAGGTAATGTGTGTGAGTTGCATACAAATGCAAGCTCATACGACTACTGAGGATGAGAACGGATGAGATGAGATGAAATGGTCTCAGGAGCCCTATTATAGGAAGAGACTCCGGAGGCCCAGCCAGAGAAGAAGAAAGGATAAAAGAGAAGTTGTGTTTGTGGAAAGATGTTGCAGGAACTTAACTTGCAAGAAATTAAATAATAGAAAGTAAATGCAAAATGTAACTTGCAGGAAGTGTAAAATTATAGAATGTAAAGAAAACAGTAAAGTGTTTAAATGTAAAGAAAAACAGTAAATTGCTTGAACGTAAAGAAAGCAGTACATTGCTTGGAAACCAAAGAGAGATGGGTGTAAGCATTTTATACCGTTGGGGTGTATTGTCTCTGTATTGAATCATTCCTTTGATCTTGTGATGTAATACCCGACATTACTGTACGGGAAAAATTCGGGTTTAAACCGGATTAATTAAATTTCTGTAATTGAGTGAGTCGCAGATTAATTATTGAAGGTAATTAATTTTTGAAGTGCGAAAGTGAATCAGAACATATTTAATAATCTGGATTCAATGGATTGATGTGAAATTTCAGTTGAAGTTTGAGATGAGATAGATGGTAAATATGAGAAAATTTATCAAAATTAATTTATGGAAATTGAAGATCTCATAAATTAGATGAATTAATTATTTTTGAGGTGGAAGAAAAATTGTGGGACTTAATTCCTAATTTAATACATCGGAAATTAGAAAATTAATTCTACGTAATTATTTGATTTATTTTTGGAAGAGAAATTTATTAAATAAATTTTATCACGAAGTGTTGATCCGAGTTAAATAAATTATTATGGGTTAGGATAGATCTCCATTTAATTTATTTGGACAAATGTGGCAAGTGGATCAATTTTGATTGTGATTTGAACCAAGTGCATTGGCCTAAAGCCCATTTGTTGAAGATGGGCTTAAGGCCCATGAGGTTAAGGAATTTGGAGATTGGGCTATGGTCTAGTGGATTGGAGGGTTTAGCACATGTATTTAAAGCACATTTGGGGAATGAGTGAATGGACGTTTGGCTTTGGTTGTTGAATCATTCTTATCTCCCTTCGTCTCTCGTCATTGCTAGCTTCTCCTTCTTTGCTAGCGTTTCGAAACTTCAAAGCTAGCTTTGGATTTTGAAACAGTTTCAAAGATAGCTTTTGGTTTTGAAATGCTGAGTTTTGGTTTCGACGTTGCCTTTTGAGGTTTCGATGTTGGTGTTGGCTTTCGGTCTCAGCATGGTTTCGAAGAGCTAGGGTTTGGTGTTGTTCGGGTTTCAAATGCTAGGGTTTGGTTTCGTTGGGGTTTCGAAGGTTGGGGTTTGGCTTTTAGGTTGAGAATGGTGGGAAGGCTATTTAAATAGCAACCTTTCCCTCCCAGTTGAAGTCGTTATTTGTGTTCTATTGTTTAGGTAAACTCTAGATCTCTATCTCCTTCGACTTGGGATTTATGGATTTTGGATTTGGAGTTATGCCCGATGATGGAAGCTGAGAGCTTCGTGGGGTTTAGATTTGTTGCCTTTGTTTCCCCCAACTTTATGGGTTTGGAGATAGTGGCTCGATTTCGGTCGTGTTATTGTGTTCTGGGATGTTTGTTGTTCGGTTCCAGTTTGAGGTTAAGTTTTGGTTTAATTTTTTTTCAATCCCTTTGTTTCCCCTCTTCTTTAAGAAATTGGGTTAGGAGACTTGGGATTGAGATGTGGATAGCCGAGGATGATAAATAGAGACCAATCTGAGGCTCCAATCGATTTTGAGTTGGAAATTTTGGATGAGTATGGGCGTTTGGCTTTTTGGGATTTTTGGGATGTTAATGATCTTCATAATGTTCTTGCCAAGATTAATCCTATTCTTGAGATGGTTTTGTTTGATCTGATTTGGATTGAGTGCAAAGTGTTTGTGCTTTTTGGGCCATTTCCTATGGGCTTGATTATTTTAATGAATTGGACTGGTTTTAGTTTGGACCTAAACAATTATAAGTAATTGGGCTTCTGTATTGCGAAATGGGTTGTGGTTGTGGACTGTTGGACTTAAATCAGAATTTGGTTTTAGATCAGAATTGGCAATTGGACCTTATTAAATAAATACCAATGAATTAGACATTTAATTCCTAAGTGAATTAATTTGTTACTTACTATGATGATTGAGGGTTTTGGACAAGTAGTTAGATACTACACTTAATACCCTTTAAGCAGTACAATAAAATTGGTAATAATTGGAAAATCATAGCTAAAGAGTTATTAAAATATTTAATTGCTTGAGAAACAATTAAATTGAAGTAATCATCAAATAGAAGTAGGCTTTTGCCCTAATTCTTGAGAATGAGTAAATTAATTATTTTGAAGAATAATTAATTAGAGTAAGATCAAACCTTGGGAAGGTTTATCTTGTTGAGCAGTTAAGGCAAAGGATTTCGTTTTGTTGAGACTTAATTTAATTATCCTTAGACATTTATGTGTATAATCTTTTAGAGATTAGAGTTGGAATGGATAATTAATAGAATATTGTTTCGTGCCTAGAATTGGAGTTTCCGAGCAGAATTTGATTTTTAGAGTTTGGGCACGTAGATCAAGGAGAGGATCAGAATAGACCGTGACCCAGTCAAGGTTTAGAAGACTGTATGTACTGGTAAGGAGTTTTACACTCGGGCAACTACAAGTCCCAAATTAAATTAAAGTGTCGACTTTCATTCGGCCTGGTAAATTTAAATAGATGTGAGTATTTATTTATTTATCAATTATTAATGAATGTTGATATTCATATCATGCATATTATATCACAACCCTGTAGTTATTCAATTACTGCATTCATTACTATATCTATTTGAGTTCATGCCTAGTGTGCACATCTATGTCTATCACCTCGAGTTCGGTGACTTCTTTATGTTGACTTGTTTGGTGTATGTATATGTTGAAAGAGTGTACTCCATCGTATCACATAGGAGTTTGTCTTATGTGAGAAACTTGAGTTCTACCACGTTTGTGGAGCACGGTAAGTGGGGGTTGTCTTAAGTTACGCCAAATGCATCTAAGTGGGGTAGTGTCCTGAGTTGTGCCGCAAATTGTGTAACTTGGGTATTGTCTAACACGTGTAAAGATAAGGCAAGTAGTCTCGTATAGAAACACGTTGACACCCTTGTGAGCTCGCGTGCGTTTGATCCGCCAGGGGGTTTAGGGTAGTTTGGTTGATTGGAATTGACGGATTGTTTGGGCAATGTGAAATTGTCATTGCATATCTTTTAAAGTGCATATTTTTAAAATATGCATCCACGACATTATTATATTGTGGCATGTTTTATAAATTACCATTGTATTGAATATATTCCCATTGGTCTTCATGTGATTTCTAAATTGTATTTAATCTAACTCAGTGTTTATTTCTTATTTTGTCTTGTAACTAATGATGTTGTTCATGCATTGCAGGTATTAACAGGGCTTGGAAGAACTACCTCTAGCTCTAGAGGGACTTGGGAATCGATGGTGTAACACCCCGATTCTGCAACCGGACGAAATGTTACCGCCACACCTAACTTACCTCGGGTTCTACTGCCTAACCCTCAGTAAGCTCGATGTTCAGGTTAACCGTTTTCTAATCCTATCAGAGTACGCTGGATTTTAGGAAACTGGTCCCCTCTGATCACAGCTCAGCATGATAAAACTGGAAACAGTCAGTCACTCAAAACATGCAAAACAATGCATATTCTATTACGGCTGCAAGTTAAGAGTTTACAACGTACCCAACAGAAAATGTCCCACGCCCGGGACTCGGCCATTTAATACAAGCCGAATAATCAAAATCAAAAGGAGGAAAAGGAGTACGGAACATACAATAATAACTGAAATGCAGAGCACTCAAACAGTTAAAAACATATGTTCACTCATCCTCACCAAAATCCATAAGGCATAGCCTTACCCGCGTGTCTAGCGT
>MAYD01461202.1:0-11168 GCA_001909325.1 Ruellia speciosa
CCATAAAGTAGGTCCGATACAAGGAATAGATATCGCTTGCTCGGTCTCCAACAGGCTTTACCAAGTTACATGCGATTCCATATTACATGCGAGATTCATTTGACCCCAAATGACTTTAAAAGCACGTAATTCACATACAAGCACATAACAGGTAAATCATGCATAGACACAGTACGAACATGCATTCTGATGAAGAAAGAAATAAATACGTCATGTATTTAAATTTCTAGGCTTAGTAAACCTAAGTCCTAGGTCGAAACGGGTCTTATGGTTGCCCAGTGTAGTCCGTACCGTTATCTACAGTCTCCTGAACCTTGACTGGAAAATCAGAACTCTGACACTGATCGCTGTCACGTCACTGATTATCTGAAATCCGAAACAATCACAACTGACATTAATTCCCCTGAATCAATTATCCAACTCAAAATATTTTAATTTAATTCTATTCCTAACAATTAAATTAAAATAGGAATCCTTAAATTTTATTGTTTTCTAACAATTAAATTTAATAATAATCCCTTAGATAATTATTATTTTTCTGGTTGAATTTTATTTGCTTGTACTGCTCAGAGGTTTCAAGCGTAGTATTTGCAACTGCAATTACTTGTCCATACCTCTCATCATCGCAGGAAACAAATAATTAATTTATTTAAAATTAATTAAGTGTCTCTTTTTGTCATTAATTCCAATTAGGGAATTAATTATTAAGTCAAAGTCGACAGCCCAAATCTGAGTTTAATTCACTGTTCCAGCCCGAACCCAACACTGTTCATGCCCTGATTCAATTAATTAATTATTTTGGCCCAGTCTGCCTGTACTGAATTCTTTTTCTTTATTTACAAGGCCCAAATCTACCTCAGCCCACTCTACTGTTGAATTAATTTATTATTCAGACAAGCCCAAACAGCCACCGGCCCTTTTAGCAATTAAGTGATGAGACCCAATACCAACAGAAATTTCTAACAGCCCACTGCACTTATTCATTCCTTCCACAGATCAAAGGATAAAGAACAAGAACACACATGAATAATGGAGGAACAATAACAAGAACATCATAGGACTGCCCAACTGAAACCGGAAACTGAATTGAAAACCAATCCATCGGGAGCCTCAGATCGGTCTCGACCCGATCTCATCATCGGCTATCCCTTTATCCAGTAAACGCTTCCAAACCCTTTGATTCAGGGGGAAACAAATATTGGATTTAACCAAATATCCACCCAACTGAAACTGACAGAACAACCAGATACTGCGTACCAGATCCGGACCAGAATTCAAGTTGAACAGGAACAACCAAAACATCCCCATGCCTCCGAACCTTAATGGTATTAAGGGGAAACAAATGGAAATGGTTTTGGGATCAAAGTTCCCAACCAAGCCCTCGATTTACATCTTCATCGGGCAATCAATGGATCAAAACACAACAACCATAACACCAACTGACCACATTAAAAAGCTCATACTGATAACAGATCTCATACGGAAATCTATGACCATTTGACAGATCCAAACTAATACCACAACATACTACACACTGGAACAGAAACACAAACCAATACAGCAACCGAGACCAAACTGTTAACCTTAACAGATCCAATTACCATATCCGTCGGGAGTATGTGCCGTCCGTCCCAAATTACTTTTGGGGGTTGCACAACTCTTAGCCCTCTTACCACATCATCGGGCATCACTGGACTTAACCAACACAGCACACATGGCATACAACATCATCCGGACCAAAGACAGATTCACAGTCCCCAAACTGACTCAACCACAGAATCAATTCCCAATACCAATCAAGACCGAACCAAGCGCTGAACGGGAATGAACAACAACACTGGAACCCGACTCACAGGGATAGCATCAAACCAAATTGGACATACCCAATACATCAAGACCTCATAATCGTACTCAAATCATCAATCAAGCCCACAAACACAATAGTCCCAAATCCGAAGGAAATCAAGGGTTTCAAGGGATTATACCTTCGGCCGAAGAAGTGAATAACCAAATCCCGCAATAATCGAACACGATGGTCAAGGGGGTTGCTCCTTTCCAGCCCTCCAATCCTCGACCTCGATCTCGTGACCTTGGATTGAAGTTTGTGACTTCAATCGATCGGCCGAGAGCTTCGCACTAAGTCCAAGATCCAAAATCATCATCAATCATTGAGCACGGGTCGAAGAGGTTTCTTTTATAGCAGCCTCCAGACCTTCGACTTAGCCTTCGACTTCAACCGAGCCTTCGACTTCAAGATTGAGCTTTCGACTTAGCCTTCGATCGAGAGGAGACGAAGGAAGAAGAAGAAAAACAACCAAAGCCTCGTCTGTCTGCCTGTGTCTTGAATCTGATTTCCTTAAGAATTAAGAATGGCATATTTGCCATTTAATCTCTCAAGATTCCCTTTAATTCCAATTGAGTCCCAAGGTTCTAATTTAGTGCAATTGAATCCCTAGAATTCCAATTCTTCAATTTCAGTACCCAAACTCTTGGGAATTTCACTTCAGCCCCTGAAGTCTTTTAAAAATTACCTTTTGACCCCTTGAGACATTTAATATTCCACTTTCCATTCCGGGGAATATTATTTACCAAATGTCGCACATTGTCGCTATTGGGCTTTCTTATCCGTAATTGGGCTTTTTAATCCAACTGGGCCCAATTAATTATGTTATTTGAGTCGTTCTGTCGAGTCCTTTGTGCCCAAATATTCTTAATAAAATCCTTCGCAACCTTAGAAATTAATTATTTCCTATAATTAATTTCGTGAAAATTTTTTACTCATTTTCCGGCACCGGAAACACTGTTCTTCGCCGGAAAAGACTGTTCTGTAATATGGGATGTTACATCCAGGCCACTATTTCGCGCGGGGAAGGCTTTTACCTTTGGGGATTGGTGAGGACGAGTGGACATATTTGATTAACTGTTGTATGCATTGCATTTCAGTTACTTACGTATGTCTTTACTTTTATACCTCATGTCATTTTATTTATCGGCTTGTATTAAGTAGCCGAGTCTAGGACGTGGGACATTCCATACTTTAGTAATAGAATCTTTCTATTATTATACGTGACTTGGGTGACTGACGGTTTCAAGGTAAGATTTAGTATGATGAGCTGTGATCAGAGAGGACTAGCTTCCTGAAATCCAGCGTACTCTGATGATAGGGTTAGAAAACACGGTTAGCCTGAGCACCGAGCTTACTAAGGGTTAGGCCGTAGAACCCGAGGTAAGTTAGGTGTGGCGGTAACATCGTCCGGTTACAGGAACCGGGGTGTTACATACATGGTGACCTTCAGTGCGCTGGCGTAGGTTGGCTTACACCACTATTTTGTTTCTTCATGTGTTGTCGTTTCCCCATCGTATCCAGACCTTTGTGCTATCTTTTAGGAGGTTGTATCCTAGTTTAAATTGTTATTTTTGAGCCCTTGTACTAATGTTAGGATTGTTGAAATTCTAGGGGTTGCTGGAAGCCTTGAACATACTGTTGATATTGTGTTAGAATTAGTTAATCTAGGGCAACCTTGAGTGGCTTGGACCATGAGCTTAAATCGGGAGCAAGTCATCGTCGGATAAAGGCAAGGGGATAGGATAGCATTTTAGGGATGTTATCCCTTGGTTGAATTGTTCAATTCCGTGGTGACTCATTCGTGAAATACGTGTTAGGAATTGTGATATCGACTATATGGGATTTGTAGTTACGACATATTAACCTAGTGTGATCTAGGTTGTTATCTCATAGGATATCTGATTTATGAGAATGATATATGCATGGACCTTGCATAGGATTGAGATATTGAGGTCGATAGGTATGACCGATCTCTGGGCTTTGGCAAGCCATCGTTACATGTGGATCATGTTGTCATTGGATCAGGGGTGATGGCATCATAGAGATGTCAGACACTGTGCTTCCCCAGTTTTGTTGGGTCAGGGGTGATGTGCACCACTAAGGTGTCAAGCACTGGACTTCCCATTCTTGTTAGGGTCACGAGAGATGGATACCAAATTAGTCTCAGGCTATGTGCTTCCCTATTATTTGTGTGACGTACGGTAGCGCCACGATGTACGACCATGGGTGTGTGAGTCTATCGTGTCTTTCATGAGTCATTCTTATCATCCATATTGCATCTCGCACTATGTATGTTGTGGTTGAAGCACTAGTATGAGATGGTGTGATATTTACTGCATTCCTTATTTGTCCTCTATTCTTACATTGCATTGTTATGTTGTTATATCCTCTTGTTCCCCCTTATTCCCCTTTGCTCCTTTATCATTGCTCAATATCCGTACTGAACCCTATTTGTTTTCTTATTTTTAGATCCTCTGGGTGATGATGCCATTTGAGCATTTGAGTATAATGGGTTTTTTAGAGTCACAACATTAGTTAGGTTTTATCTACCTCATGCCTATATGACTTTGTATTACTTTATTTACTTTGATTGTTATGTTTTATTGTGGATGGATTTATGGACCTGATTGGGTTGTTATTTGGGGAAATTTCGAAATTTGTGTTGCGGCCCGGTAAGCCATATTATTCCCATGTTTATCTATATGGTGGTCTATGGCCTTGGAATGCTGTTGAGCAAGAGTTATGATATTGACCTTTAGGGGATATGACTTGTCTTATCAGATTTATTCTAATTTATATGCCCTACGTGTTATAGATTTTCTGGCATGAAAGCTTTAATAATTGACATCGACCATGTGTATGATTTGCTTGTTTAATTACTCAGTCTTGTACTAGTGAGTCTAAACTAATTGGTCATTAGTTTAGGTCAGCTAGTATGGCAGTAGGGTTCCAAAAAGTTTCAAAATTTTTAGGACATTACACCAAGCCTTGCACCTAGTGGTCTGACCACAAATCATTTCAAATCACAACTTAGCCTGCAATTGGCAAAAATCAAAGCTTGCACAAACGGGGGATTTATCACATCAAATCATATTTGTTCATAATAGGACTTTTCGGAAATCAACAGATTTTAATTACAAACCGTTCACTCTGGGAATTACTTTTAAGAACCATGTTGCTCACAAGCCTTTACAAAGACATGTTCGTAAAAGCTCATGTCAGTCTGAAATAGTTAGGATTGTAAAATCACTTGCTGATTAGCGTCAAGAAAAACCTAATTTCTAGAGGTTTTATAAAATGCAATAATTAATATCTTGTTGGAAGTCATTAGATAAATCACGGGTTTAAATTTATAATGGTCATATATATCAGATGAGGTAATCACAATATCAGTTAAATTCCACATTTATTGCATGTAACAACCCAAACTAGCATACTTAGTAGTGTGTGCAATCGTGACCGTGATCTCCCGGACCGCGCACCAGACCAGAGCACGGTCAAAGGTCAAACATGGTGACGTCATGTGGTTTGGCCTGCGGTCCTGAGGACCACGCGAACCGCGATCAAGTCGCGATCTAGTTAGGACCCACGGTTCTCCCGTGGTCTCGAACCCAACTGCAGCTTGGACCACGGGCCATTAAATAGGATCTAAAAATTGCACAAAAATTCCAAAAAATGCCTCAAAACACATTGGTTACGGATATATAAAATTTAACCCCATTTCCTGATGGTTTAAAGGCCCAGAAAAATAGTTGAAAGTTCCAAAATTCCTAAGTTTCAGCACCAATCAACTCACTTCCAAGACTTCTGCATGATTCAATACCAATCCAAATCATAATCCCTTTGTTTCTACTGAAAATATACTTAACAAGCTACAACTTATCTAAAGAAGTTGAGAATAAAGACTATCCTAACCCCACAAAAGTTGCCCCACAATCTTAGCACAAGTCACTGTAATAGACAACTTTGGAGCTTCAAAACTCTAAGAATTTAAATCCCACAGCAGTTGGAAAGCAGTAAATATCAAATCATCCAATACCAATACTTCAACCACAACATGTATAATGCGAGATGCAATACACGTGATATGAACAACTCATGCAAGACTTGACAGACTCACACACACCCACGTTCATACATTGTGGCGCTATTGCGCATCGCATGAATAATAGGAAAACATAGAGCCTGGGATTGATCCGAAACCTATCTCCTGTGACCCTAGTGATAATGGAAAGCACAGTACCTGGCACCTCTGTGGTGCACATCACTCGTGACCCAACAGAGTGGGAAATACAGTGCCTAACACCTCCATGATGTACATCACCCGTGACCCATAACAACATGATTATACATGGCTTGCCAAAGCCCAAAGCTTGGGATTGAACTGATACCCATCTCCCATGGCCCTAGCGATAATGGGAAGCACAATGCCTAGCGCCTAGTAGTGCACATCAGACTGGGAAACAAGTGCTTGACACCTCCATGGTGTACATCAACCGTGAGCCATAACAACATGATCCCTATATACATGGCTTGCCAAAGCCCAGAGATCGGCAATGCCTCTCGACCTCAATATCTCATCCTCATGAAAGTCCATATGCATATAACTATTCATGTAATGCCCCTAGTTGACACAATCGGAAGAGCTACCACCATACTAGCTAATTAAGACTAATGGCCAGTTAGTTCAGCTCGCCAGGACAAGGATGAGTATTTAACACACAAGCACATACAGGTTATAACCTTTAAATTAAAATGTTTCATGCATCGTGGAAATAATTAACTCGAGTATCAGAATTCACACATAATCCAAACCAAAAGGAAAGCACATAACTTCAATCAATGTCATAACATTTCAAAACTCATAATATCACAATTCATATACAGGCTTCTCGCCCTAAACAAGCCATCCCAGCTAACTCATAAATCAGTAACGTATGGCCACAGGCCGATAGAAAGTAAAACATCAATTCAGGGTCTTCTTGACCTCTTGCAAAATAACCACAAAGGCTGACATCACAGTCATCAAAAGCATAGATAACATAATCAGTTAACAGAAGTAGCAATGAAAGAAAGTGAAGTGCAACAAGTAATGCATCATACTCTAAGGTTCAAATAACATCTTCTCAACCCAATACTCAGTGACTATGCAGCTGCGCCTCCAGGAGGATTTATAAAATAAAAGTAGGGAGTCAGTATATAGTACTGAGCAAGAGTTAAATAGAAAGGGGATAACAAGGGAAATCAGTACAAAACGATACTTGGAAGCATAATGCAAGAAAGCAATAAATAAAGCCAATAGACACTACATCGTCTCATACCAGTGCTTCAACCATAGATATCCATAAATGCATATGATGCATGGCCTAGCATACACCTACCTATCCTAAATGCAATGCAATGGAATTAAACTAAGCCGGCACCTAGGCCCAAGCGATATAATTCACAACAACCCGAGATGACTGCTTGCCAACTTCAGGGTTGCTCAGGGAATCATACCTCAGCCATCCACCTCGTCATAGTGGGGAAAGATATCCTGCATTGGCACTCACGGTTGGAAAGGATCTGCCATCCCAATCAGCAAAAGAATACAACATGCTAATAAGCATCGTATAACAGGCATAGCTCGCCACAGCCACATACAGGCTCATGCATAACAACATCATGTCAAATAAGAAGTTATCATGAAACCTACATCACTAGGTTCACATGCCTCAGGTCCTAGCCTATCAGAGATTATCGTCAAGCAACCTACTAGACTTGGTTCACATGCCTCGAGCTTCTTGCCTACAGAGATTCCCTTTTTGTTATGATCGTATCGTACTGCATTATCATGCAAGTTCAAGTAATCAGGCTTCCTAGCCAGTTTTATCACTTTTAACAATCTTCACCATAGTTCCAACTATCTAGGTGAATATGTCACCTAAATCATTTAATCTTTTGCATAATCAGGTGGTGTTGGAATGTTCTCATGGATAGATTTCTACAGGCATCACCGTCAAATCATCCTCCTAACATAGGAATTCAACAAACAAAATAGCAGTAGAAAATAGGCTGCTCTGGACAACCCATGGTATTCATCTGTGGTTACCCCCACGGAACAAAAATCGTAGATAACACAAATTGGCCTCCTAGGCACCCACGGTATTTGCCTGAGGTCATGTGAATCGAGACACTCAAGAACAAAGTGCGAGAAAATAAGGAAAATGATAGAATTGAAATTGCTAAACTATCCCTTGCCTGGATTTAACAAAGACACAACCACGAATCTAAAATTCCCGGCAATTCCACGCACGTACAGATCCAAAAATCCCAAACCCTAACACAAGGGCAACAAATCAACAACCCCACTCTGGGTTTCAATAATCTTAAAACTCAAAAAACATACCCTTGAGGCTTACCTCGTAACCATGGATTGATTCCACAATCCCGATGATCTAACAATACTTTGTCTTGATCAGCTCTCCAATCCCAACCAAGGAACAAGGGTTCTTGAGAGCAAGAACTCTAAAACTGCAGTTTAAAATGGCCAAAAACTGGCCAACCCTAAAAAAAGGGTTTAATTAGCACTCGGGTGGGCTTGAAGCCCAAGATGCCCGATATGGGCCACCAGCGGTATGCAGTATCGCAGTCTTAAAACCGCGAGAAACTGGAACTTAGCCCCCGGGATATTACAGTTTCATGAATCAAGTATCTTATGATATAACAACCTAGATCACACTAGGTTAGCATGACATGACTATAATCTCATATAATCGATAACACGACTCCTAACTTATATACCAAGAATAAGTCATAATGAAATTAAGCAATTCAACCAAGGGATTATCATCCCAAAACGCTATCCTATCCCCTTGCCTTAAACGAGAATCTTCAAGGCCTTGGAGAGCCCAACTTGATGCCACTAGTCCAAACTAATAATCCAAATTTCAATTTCCAAAAAATCACAAAATAACCAATAAAAAATTCGGATTCAAAAATCTCAAAAATCCAAAGTCAACATCCGAAAAGGTCTTACCTCAATTAATCAATTTCAAAATTTTCAATCTACAACAAAGCCCCATTTGAACCAATTCGAGTCCTAAAATCAACAATAAACCCATAATTTCCAACATCCTCAAATAAACCATAATCCAATAATTACTTCAAAAAATCCTTTTCGATTAACAAAAATAAATTCAATTACCAAATAAATGAGATTTCAACTTCAATAATTAATTTCCAAACTCCACCATTAACTTCTTCCAATCACCATTCTCTTCCAATCACCAAAACCCTAATCAAAATCCCCAAATTCAAAACATCACCAATACATCAAAATACCACAAAATGAAGAAATTGAGCAACAATAACACCAAAGCTTACCTCAAGGCACATCTAAAACTTCTCAAACACTCCCCAACTCAACAATGGAAGAAAACCCACAAAGAAGAAAATCAACACCCGACATCGACAGTGGGTGCTATGGCAGGCAGGGACAGCGGAGCAGGGTGGCACGGATGGCTGGGGTGAAGGTGAGGCGGCGGCGCGACTTGGAGCGATCGGCAGCGCCAACACACGCAAGAGGTCTACTTGGGTGCGTGTTGCTGCTGGAGAGGGGAAGCACAAGACGGCAACAGCGGCGGTGCGTAGGCTGGCGCATGTGGTGGTAGCGGTTGCTGCTGGTGCTGGGTGGCGAGGATGAAAAATAAAGAAGAAGGGGGAAAAGATGGAGAAGGGAGGAAACAGATTTTTGGGCCACCCACGCATTCATACTCCAAAAGTAATATTACTCACTCATCAAAATAATTGGGTTCGAAGTTTACCAATTCAATCGGGTCGGGTAAACAATACAAAATTTGCCCGATAAATTCTAAAATACCCAAATACTCTAAATCTTAGATTTAATCCATTAAAATATTCGGCTCATTGCAGTATTAATTTTGAAATAATCAAGCTAAGGATAATTAATAGTATAATTTTTAATTATTTACAGAAAATTAAAAGGAAACTTTTTTTTTTTAAATTCAAAAATAAAATGTAACCCAAATTTTTATGTGTATATACATAGTTATAAGGAAACCAAATTGTTATACAATTTTCTATTAATTAATATCCATACAATTAATATATTTTCTACTAATACTTATAATACTTATGTTAATTACATGAATTTAGGTACATAATTTAAATATATTCTTTTAGTATAGAATATAGTACAATACATGACTTTTCGTATACATGCATATATTCATTTCAAAATAGGAACATTTGCCTATTTTTATTCTATAATTTTTTAAATGACATATGTATCTATGAAAAAAAATATTAGTGCTAAATTAAATAATTTAAAATTTTAAATGATATCTTCTGTCATAGAAATAAAATAAAGATAAATTTTCATATATAGCCATTAAAGAAGAGAGAGGGGGAGTAGGAAAGCGCCACGTAACACAAAATTAGAGCACCACGTCGTGTGAAAATCAAAATTATGTAATAGTGTGTGTGTGTGTGTCAAGGGGAGAGATGAACTCCCCCTCAATTTAAATTGATTGCAATGTGACACTCTAATTTTGCGTTAAGTGACAATCAAATTTGACTAATTTCTTCACGTGGCACTTTAATTTTGCACCATATAGCGCTTTCATATATTTTTTTTAAAAAAAAATCATCTCTCTCTATATCACAATTAATTATTGTATGTAATCTTACCTCCATTTCTAAAAGGTAAGACCGTTTTATTTGGGTGTGATTTTTAAAGAATAGAAAGAAATGAGATTTTTGTTTTATTAGTAGAACGAAAGATAAAGAAAATTATTTATTAGAGAGAAATGAGATTTTTATCAGTGGAATGAGAGTGAAAAATAAAATATTTTTTTATGGTGGAAGAGAGAAAAAATAATCAAAAAAGGAAATTGAGTCATTATTTTAAAACAGCAAAAAGTAAACAAAAAAATAGTATAATCTTTTAAAAACGAAAGGCGTAATATCTACACTATTATATTTTTTAAGGTATGTAAGATACACCATCAATTTCGATTGGTTGGCCACATAGCGCTTCAATTTTGATCACATGGCAATTCAATTTCCCCTCCCGTCACGTGTGACTCTAATTTTGTGCCATTTTACACTTTTCCTCCTCTCTATCTCTCCGCCTCGGTTTAGTTATCATATTTAATAATTTTATAAATTACATTTTTTATTGATGGTGATGTGATTTACTGAAAATTTGACTTTATTTTTATATTTAAATGTGACATTTAGGTTCATTTGACAAAACTAAAGAGGGTTTGAATCTGAATTATTAAATAATAAATTTATAATAAATAAAAATAATGATTAA
>MAYD01463730.1:0-12916 GCA_001909325.1 Ruellia speciosa
AAAAAAAAAAAAATAGGGAAACATGTAAAGAAAAATAGAAATTACGCATTATTTTAAGATGGATAAATCCTAAATAAATGACTAAACCCTAAATAAATCCCCAAACTGAGAGAAGGATTGAATTGAAGAAGCCTAGCCCCCACTTCGGACTTCGGACTTGGGACTTGGGACCCCAGGCGATTCTCAATTCTGATTCGCCCTTCATTTCGATTTCTTCTTGCAATCAAGGCAAGCCATTTCTGTATTTTCCAGAATCCAAACTACGATTGCTGTGCTTCGCCGAAATGTAGCCCCTTTGTGTTTCACAAATTCTTCATTTCTTGGTAAATCTCATACTCATTGGGCTTTCCGAAACCTTGTTCCTCTCATTCCTCAGGGGAACGCCATTCCACAGTTTACGAGTTCTTGGTGCACAGGCACCATTTCTCCCCCCAATCGGCTTCACAAATTGCTTCTGTTGTGACGCGTTTGAGAAGCCCGCAGAGAGCCGATTCAGCCCTCTCGTGCCTAAAAGACTGCGGGTTTTCTAATTCTCAGCTGGAGAAAGTGGTGGTTGCAAAGCCTCAATTGCTCTCCTGAAATCTTGAGAGATATATTAAGCCCAAAATCCAAATTTTCCAGGACTTCAGGCTTTCTCTTAGTGATGTTGCCCAGATGATCACAAATGAACCTCTGATTCTCAACTACAGTGTGAACAATCATCTCGTCCCGTCGCTGTCCTTGCTAAAGAACTTCTTTGGAATTGATGAATTGCCTAGAATTTTGAAGGTCTCCGGTTGTTTGTTGAAGAATAATTTGGAGAAGACTTTGTTCCAAAATGTTGAGCTCTTGAAGAAGTGTGGTGTCTCAGTGGATCAAATGATAATGACTATAAAACGTCATCCGAGGTTTCTGCTGCGTCCGGTGGATCGTATGAAGAAATTTGTGGACAGGGCTGAGGAGAGGGTGCCCGTAGGAGTTCCAAGGAGTTCATTCATGCTGTCAGGGTGATTAATTCATGCACGGACGAGAATTGGGAACTCAAGCTCAGGAGTTTGGGCGAGCTGGGGTTTTTGGATGATGATATAAAATCAGCATTTAGGAGATCCCCTCAAGTGTTTGCTTTATCGTAGGAGACTTGGAAGCTCAAGGTCAGGGCATTACAGGAGATGGGGTTTTCGGATGATGATATGGTGGCCCTATTTAGGAAATGCCCTACGGTGTATAAATTATCGAGGGAGAGATTTAAGGAAGCAGTAGAGGTTCTTCTAGCAAATGGGAAGAATGACGGGTCTTGTATCGTTAGCAACCCTGCATCCCTTACGTTGAGCATCGAAAAGAGGTATAAGCCACGGCTGCAAGTGTTGGAATTGTTGCAGGATAAGAAATTGATTAAAAGGTGGCCTGATTTATACCAATTAGGCTATTTGACAGATGAGCAATTCTATGAGAGATATGTTGCCCCTTTTCTGGAGGAAATTGGAGGTGTCTATTTCTCAAAGAATGCCGGTAATGTGAAATTAGTGGTGAAATAAATTTCGTGCAGGAATGTATGCGTCCAGTGGTTAGTTTCATGCCAAATCAGTATAAACTTTGGAACAGAAATGGGCACATCCTCATCATGTTTCTCTCTTGTTTTTGGTGGACGTATATCCTCTGATATCATTTGTTGTGGATTTTTTTTTTCGTTTTAACTTTACTTGTTGAAATTTTTTGGAATAATTTATGAGGATGTGCTGTGACGCTGCTTGAACATATTTCAGTAGGCATGACGGGGCCAATTAGCAGAAGAGGGGCATCGTAGAAGTAGATTTCTTCCTTGCCACTTGTTTCTCTTAGTGGCGGCGATAGCGGATTTCTTGCTCTTCGCCTCGGTGACACCGATAGAGGGTGTCTTTCGAGTGAAGTGCCCGTGCAGGGAAGCCCTGGCAATCCAAAGGAAATCCCAACAATTTACACCCAACTAAAGTGATATAGCAAACCCCTGTTTGGCTTTTCAGTTCTTACCCAGCAATCCCAAAGGAAAGCCCATTTTTCAGCCTAGTTGAATTTCTCATCTATCCATTAGTTAAATGGCGTATATTAGATTAAACTAATAATTAATGTGCATAATTTGATCGAAGGACATAATAGTAATTTCCTATTAAAAGAAACCAAATTACAAGAAATTATGCAAACCAAAGTAAAAATATTTCATAACGAATTTATTAAAAAAACGAATCCACCCAACGTGATTCATACGGAATTCTGCTATTAATCATCATGGATGAAGCATCTGTGACGGAAGGCAAAAAATTACAAGAAACTCCAGCGCAATTCAGAGACGATGAAACCAGAGCACGTACGACGTTATTTTATATTTTACCAATAAGATGTTGTTTATAGTTTACTCGATAGAAAAGTGGTTAGTGATGATGATAGCGAATAGATATTTACTATAAAATTGAGACTTTTGTTTCTGAAAAGCATATGAGCAATGAAGCAAATGTGTTGCTTAAAGCCTATAGTTTAAACTGGGTATTCGAGAGTTTAAATAGGGCATAATTTAAACGCGGTATAATAGAGTTTAAACTGGGTAGTGTTTAAATTGAAGACGATGACTAAAAGTTATTGCCCACCGTTTAAACTGGTTACAATACCATTTAAATAGAGTTGGGTTTAAACACGATACAAAGTCAGTTTAAACTCAGTTTTTAAGAAGTATTATGTTTAAATTATTTATTTTCACTGTTTGGAATCCCTAATGCAATGATCAGATATGCTAAATTATTAATCATACAAAAATACACCTTAAACTTGGAATCCATATTCTATTAGCAAAGAATAAAGAGAAATAAAAACAATGGCGAACCAACCTCGGGCTGTGCCTGTCAAGCATCACCAACTTTAACATTGAACACTGACAGGGTCTTGTCTTCATGTCCAGGAAAAATTACTTATGTGCCAGAAACACCTAATTTAGCAAATGTGAAATTTACTTATGTGCCAGAAACACCTAATTTTGCAAATGTGAAATCTTTATAAGGGGAATCAACCAGAAGCACATTTTGATTACAGAACCAAGGTCTATAAACAGGCAAATGAAAGACAGGCACTACACTCCTACCTCTATGACTTGAAAAGACGCCAATCTCGAATCCATCAATGTCGAGGGCACGGGAGGTGCAGTTGGAGAGGGGGAGGGGAAACAGGATAGATGAAGCAACAAGCGGGAGGAGGAGGTGAATATGATATTGAATTTGAGAGGTACCCGCCTAATATTAAATAATACCCTTACTAAATAAAACTATGAAAGGAGAGTTTTCCAATCAAATACCATTCTCATTGTCAACCACAAGATTAAGCCCTAAATTAAATCCAACAAACCATATTATTTCAGCCATAGCCGAAATAAGAAAAGGGTTAGCCACATGGCCTCTCCCTTAAGCATATGAGTAAAATAGTCAAATAATAATATTGTTAAAGAAATATACATCATTGTATAATTTTACAGAAATCTAAATAGATCTAAATTAACAAAATATAGAGAAAAGAAAAAAAAAGAACGTATTCGAACAAATTTGAATAGATCCAACAAAATCCAACCAGAACTAAATAAAAATACAAACAAAAAAACAGATCTAGAGATAAAAAAGAGGTAGCGAGGCAGTGTTGGAATCTGAAATAAGAGTGGCTGAGTGGGGGAAGGGAGCAGAATGTAGAGAGAAGTGAGAGAGAAGCACTAGAGAGAGAACTAGAATTGTGAAATGCAGATGAGGATGGCGCAGTATGCACTTTATAGTTTAAACACTACACTACATTATTTAAACAATGTGCTTGTTTAAACCATGTACTTCACAATTTAAAGACTACACTATATTGTTTAAATGATGCACTTCACTGTTTAAACAATGTCCTTCACTGTTTAAACAATATTCTCCCCAATTTAATCATCATCACCTAAAATGGCGTTCAAATCATCAAATTCCTGTCAACCCTAAAAAAATGTTAATCACAAACCGTAGGCAGTGAATGCAAGGCAAGGGTAGTGAGATGAACATCAACGGCAGAGGCGACAACAAAGTGGGTGGTGGGCGGCCCTAGTGTGACGAACATCAACGGCAGAGGCAATGGCAAAGGAAAAGGGGGCGGTGGGTGACATCCATCAAACCTAGGGTGACGATATAAGGGACAGTGCCAAACCTCGGGCAACAACAAAGGAGGCAGTGGGCAACCTTACTCCATTGGTGATCGTACGACAGAGGTGCTAGTAGTGATGAGGCGAGACACTAGCGGAGGTGAAGCAGCAAAAGGTGGAGGTGAGACGGCGAGGAACGGTGAGAGATAGAGGTGAAGCGGGTGAGAGAGCAGCAAGAGGGGGAGGGGAAATGAGTGAGAGGGCCTTGAGAGAATTTGAATTCAAATGCCAATCTAATATTGTAAACACTACCCTTAATAAATTAAAATAAGAAACAAAATTTATTAGAACAAAAATACCCTTTCCACTAAACCGCATGATTAACCTCCAAATTAAATCCAAGGCTCATAATATTTCAACCATAGCTGAAATAAATACTACCTCAGCTACATAACGTATCCCTGATTGTTGACTGATCCTTGCACATTCTTTCTTAACGATATATTATTTGAGGAAAACTAGCTGGTTCAGAGCTGATATCTTTCATATGCCAATAGGTGCCAACTTGAAATGGCAGGAATTTTGCAGATATGCGTGCAACAACAGCAATGGTCATCCCTGCTACCAACGGCAGATGCTTGCTTTAAATTCTTGTTTATACACTCCGAGATGGTTGCAACGAACCTTGAATCCAAGGACATGTCAAAGATGAATTTTAAAGGAACTTAGGTTCATTGTACATCCCCAAGAATTGAATCACATCACTGATCACACACGCTTCAAGAATATCACTACACACAGGCAAAAACAAACAAACAATATTACAATAGGCATTAATTCCTTAATAAAGTAAAAGGCCAGTCTGTGATCAATAACAACAATTCAATATTGATTCATACCACACAACACAACTAAAAGCTAACTCTAAACTCTCCACATACACGTGTGAACCATGTGATCCGATCCACCTCTGTTGTCTCAACTCTTACATTATTACATAGAGACGGAAAGAGACAGAGAGAAACAGAGTGCCCTCTAAAATCAACCACCAACTCATTCATCCAATCCCCATCTCCATCTCAACCATCCATCAATAGAGATTAGTTTACAGTAAACAAAAAAAAAAATAATCATATTTTGAAATATTAATATATATTTATATGTTTAAGAAAAATAAAACCCAACTAGAATGCAATCTCACTAGGAGCATGAAATGTTCTTCCCCGACATATCGCCTCAAGGTTTTCTCCAGCATACGAGCAAAGGGGCGACACTTCCACGCCTGCCATAAAAAAACCCATCCATCAGGATCCCCCACAGGGCCACGACATTAATATCTTTATTATCTAATGCCCAATATTTTCATTTGGTGCAGCATAATCATGAAGCACCACAAATCCCTACCAGTTGAATATAGGGGCACTGAATGAGTCAAAAATCCACCAGCAGCGACCACCCAACGAGCATGCAGGCGAAGGACAAGCAACCGAGCACTATCTGGGGTATCAAAATTTGCTCCATTCGCATTCTTCACTGGTGCAAATTCTTCTTCACGAACCACCTACATACACATTCACCAAAATAAGACCAACCAACATCCATCCAAAGTCCAAACCTATATATGAATTTTATTTCTCAAATATACCTCAAAAAGTGCAGTCGAAGATGCATATGGAAATGCATCAAATATAAATTGCTCTAGTTTGTATCCCACTGTGTGCCCATGAATTGAGGGGATATTCTTTTCTGCAAGATGATAGCTGTAATCATGGATGCACACATTGTTATTTCATTGCGAATGACCACATAACTATCTAATATACCAATTTTTTGGGTTTAACATCGCAACCATATCGACACAAGAAAACAAATGCTTCTACATTTTCACTGGATTAGAATTTCTTTAACAAAGTGCTGACTTATGATTGTAAAATACAAAAAAAAGAAAGAAAGGAAAATTAGGACAGCAAGGGCACAGGAGAAAGTATATAAACACACATATGCAGCATAGGAAGAGAGAGAACCCATTACTGACATGCTATCTTTCTCAAGGCCATTTGCCACTTGGTTCAGAAAATCTAAAGTGAACATATGCAGGCAAACCTGAAATAGAAATGTATATTATTAGACTTAAACAATGCAAAAGAAATGGAAGTAAATATATGTGAAGAACCTACTGTCCTTATGAAGAAATACAAAAGAACCAAAATTCAAAAAAAGTGCAACTGATATGACAAGTTGTGAAAAAGAAAATTGGGGAAGGACAATACATTACTCCAACAATACCGCAGGCGACCAGTCCCTTGATTAATTTCACTAGCCAAAGATTGATCCATTTCACTGTACTCAACCACGGAGACTGGTCCACCTTTCCCTCGTTGAACAAATACGCCAACTTTCTCCTGTGGGTATGCCTAAAACACAATAAATTGACAGGAAAACTTTAAATAATGATGTAAATCACTTCGCACTTTTGATAAAACAAACTCACCTTCCGGACAACTTTGGCAGCAGCAGGAACACCAGTTTCAATGAAATAACCCAAGAAAGTTGGATCTGCAACACGTACCTGTATGAAAAACATTTAACTATTTAAGCTTGGTATCATTATAAAATATCTTGAGATAATCAAAACCTAAAACATAAAAGGATGATAACACAGTGAAGAAACACTCACCAAAGCATTGTCAACTCCATAACAATCCAAATACTTTATGCCTCTCAAAGCCATATCTTCCAATAACTTTGAATATTTCAAAGCTGCAACAATTTTTCATACATTGAGGCACAAAACATATCTTACTGAGTGTTAAGAGGTACATGCAGTTTACTTTATTATGGATTACCTGAAAAAACTCCTCCATTTCCATCAGGAGATTTAGCTACCTGGCTTTAGAAAATTAAATAATTACAATTGCATGTAGAAAAAATGCAAGCATAAAGAAGATAAAATAAAACACGAACACCAGAATGTCATGAAAACCATTTAAATAGAAACACAACCAAGTTCCACAACATCTACAATTTACCATAACTTATGGAATCTTTGACAACTCATGAAAGGCAACCATAATTTATAAAAGCATACTTTTAATGACAAAAAGTACACAACTTGCACATAAAAATATCTTGTGGTTGCAACATATGCATCTAACCCAGAAAATGAAAAGAACCAAGTAAAAGCCCTACTCTGAATGGTGCTTCCATGATAAATCTACCATCTCTTGACACACAAGGAATGGTACCCTGCTGGAAGAAGGTGACCTGAAATCAATTCATTGTGTGAGCCATTGGTGTTTAAAACCATGAAATCCAGATAAAAATATCAAAGCATCTTACCTGATCTGCTTCAAGGCCAAAATACTTATGGCTTTCAAAGAATTTACGGATGGGTTCATCAGTAAATGGACTTGTCATTATGTACCAATGAATAGGAGTAATATTAGCCAAACCTGCATGGACCAGCCAATCAAGATTGGAACCAAATAGATGAGGAGAAACCATGATTTAGAAAATGAGACGCACCCTCATCTACCGAGTGAGCTGCCAACATTTGAACACGTAATATTCTCTCAGCTTGAAGTTGAAAAAGTGATTTTCCAGATGGAAGCCCAATGTCTGAAATATGGACAAGAAACTCAAGTACCAAATAGAGTAAGATTGCCAAGTAGGCAAGTACAAAAGCGTTCTATAGTTGAAACAGAAAGCATATATAGGATGGTCTCTCACGTTATTATATGATGTTAAAAGCAGGGATATGAACTAGGTTCAAATGTGTAGAAACATTGCATTAGAACAACGATATGTGAAATGCCTCCAACAACTCAGAAAGAATAAACAGGTGGAAATGATTCCCACCTCAGTATTCTTTACTTTTCCAGTTTTTTCTGAGCAGGCACATGAGTGAGGATAGGTAAAACATGAATGTAAGACATAATACATAAAAATGAGAAAGTGCCTCATCAAGTAATAACTTCAGCACATTTAAGGCAATCAAGCTAGTATTAGCATTACTTACTGAAACAGCCTTTTGGATCTGAACTACCAAGACGAGTTCCCTGCATTCAAAGATTCAAAATTCAAAATTAAGTCAATTTGCATCTCAAGTGCACCCTGGATAACAAGTCATCTGTCACATCAGATTATACGGAAGGCATTACGCACAACAAATGGCTAGAATGTGTTTTATGGGCCAACATTAAACCTGCTCAGATCTCAATGACATTGATCTGATAAATTCCTACACCTATGCTAATCTGTCCTGAGTGTTTGACATGGCATATTATTAATTAAAGAAGCATAATTTAATTGTGTTTTCCTTGAAATTCATTGTGCACTAGGTAAAGTGCTCATAAAGGAAAAAGGATGTACAGTTTGAATTTTAATATGATCATAGAGAAAAGAATGCACACTTTATCCATCCTTTCCGTTTGTTCAATAGATACAGATTGACAAACCTGTCCACCTGATAGAAGCAGCACACCCAACTTCCCTTCTGAGATGGCTTTCATTCCCATCTTCCACCACCTCTCCCTTTCTTCCATAGTCCTCTTCTCCACCGTCGATACATTGCCCTCTGGAACTGGCTCAA
This sequence comes from Ruellia speciosa, assembly GCA_001909325.1. Taxonomy (NCBI): domain Eukaryota; kingdom Viridiplantae; phylum Streptophyta; class Magnoliopsida; order Lamiales; family Acanthaceae; genus Ruellia; species Ruellia speciosa. Next base: position 8,688 of record MAYD01463730.1, read on the forward strand.
TTGCTGCTTTCGGAAGCCCTGGACAAAATCAGCTCAATTATAGTATTCATACAATCAAAAGCATTGTATTTAGACATGCAATATGAATAATTTAATAGATGAACCTTGTGAATGAAACGAACAACGAATAATCCGATCTATCCTAGGAAGATCCAGGCCCTGCAAGGCAGTCAAAATTAACCGAAAAATTCAGAAAATAAACAAAAGGCGCGGACGCATATATATAAGATACTACTCAAATAAAACATTGGCTTTGAGTACATGCGAACATTGTTTGCCATCACAGGAGTATTACATAAACATATTAATTACATATATACTAATTATATATAATTGCCATACCTTTAGAATAAATCAACCAAGTGAGTAAGGCAAACTAGTTTTTAAAATATATGAACACATCAATATAAAAAAAATTAAGCAACGCTAAATAAGACAAACAACTGATATTGCCGAATGAGAGTGTAAATTTGCATTGTCATTAAAAAAATTTGGGTCCTTTTGTTTTCCTTGTGACTTGTAGAGGAAATCATGCAGTTTATGCCAAGCAATAACCTGAGATTGACAACTTAATCAGGAGTCAAAATCGTCTGGGTATGGCTCGATCCTGCTTACGACTTGGTCGCAGCAGGCAATATGGCAAACCCTAATTGGGACAGAAAGAATGGTTTCTAGGTTGATAAAAATTCTACCAAACAAGAATAAATGAAGAATATGTCTTAATTGGAATTCAAATAGAGGACTATATCGAATAGTTGCAGGAAAGGAAAATTGAAAGGAAGAAAGAGAAATCTTAATGTTTATGAAAAGAAAAGAAAGTAAAAGAAATACCTGGATGTCCTTGACGAGGTGGAGGCGCTCTTTAGGGGAGAGCTCGTCCCAGAGGGAAAAAACATCTTCTTGACCATAATCCTTGAGCCTCTCGAGCAGCGGCTGCGGCAGGTGGGAGGGTTCAGTGTTAGTGGACACAGAAATGGGATATAGATTAAAAGAAGAATGTTTGCCTAGTTTGAACTACTTATAGCATGCTCAACACAACTCAAGCACTGGAACTCTTAGTGTTTGCCTACATAAAAACATTCTTGCATACCTGCACCGAACTAACCACTATGTGCAAATAGTCCAGGCAATGAACTATGGTGAATATTAGAAACTGATTCGAACGCAGAGACTTTTATCAAGAACAAAACAAATGATCATTCATAAGCGTATTGATAAATAGAGTCCTACTCCTTCCATACAAGGAGATTAACAAGTCAAGCAATATAACCCAGAAATCATATTGCAAAACTTTCTGCCAGCTGTAGAAAACAATTCAATACTGAAAAAACAAGTGTCCACAGTTCTAACTCAATTAGAAATAGAATATCTGAAGAGGCTATGTAACATAAGAAAATGTGATATCAAATTGATAAGAATTCTTCTCATACATGTCAAATACATAAATATCTGACCATGTTCATTCTCTAAGCAACACATACTGTAAAATTCCTAATTTTCAGTGAACACGGAAAAGTTCACGAAGTTATATCAAGAACAATTAGTACCAATTCCCCTATAATCAATGTATACCTCAACAATCATCTATTCCACAACTTCGTCAAAAAAAACAAACAAAACAAAAAACTCAAGTTCCAGAAGCTTGGTAACCGCAATTCATTAGATGAAAGTAAGAAAAAGAAAATAAAATCCAACCAAGATTCAAAACCAAACATACCAGATCAACACTCTAGAATAACTAAAATTGCGGGAGGAGAACAGAAATCGACCAAAATTGAAGCTAATTATAAAATTAAAAAAATAAAAAAATCAGATCCATGACCATGAGGAGAAAATTTACCAGGCGATCGAAATCAGCATCCGCTTCGTAATCCATGACCCCTCGTTTTCAGAACAAAAACTAGTAGCAGAATACAGAGAGAACGACTGGAAGTCAGGCCCACCCACTGGAAGATGGAGTATTTATTGTAGTCTGGAATCTGTCTGTTGTGTAAATTTTATATTAGGTCATTATTAATTAGTTAATTAATTAAGTAAGTTTGCCTTGAAATAAGAAATAGAGGGCATCAGCTCGAAATTACCTGTGGCTGTGTGAAGTGCAACGCGGCCAACAAATCAAAAATCAAATCTCGTAGCCCGTAGCCCTTAGCCCGTTGGCGAATCTATTGAGTAGAAGAGAGAGATGGAGAGTGTGTGAATGGCTGAATGGGCTATATACAAGAAGAAGATGAGGAGGAGGAGGAGGACACGACAACATCGGCATTGGGAAGAATTCAAGAATTAATAATTAAGACAGCCAGATTACCGGCCTGAAGCCCCTCATCGTGTAATTTTCATAAATACAATGTCATTGTTTAAAATATACCATACACTGTTTAATAATCCTAAATCCTAATTTCACCCAACTTAAACACCCACTCCATCGCAGCCATCCCCCGCCGCCTCCGCCACCACCCCAACCACATAATACAGACATACACAGAAATATACTCCAAAAACATCAATGCATCGGTGAATGATAGATCGAGAGAGATTGAGAGAGACAGAGCCATACCGGAGTGGGAGACCAATGGAGGGTAGCGAATGTGGTGGCGGAGGCAGAGGTGGGGCGAGCAGCGATCGGAGGCGGACAGAGCAGAGGAGTGACAAGGCAGACGACGGCAGTCGGCAGGCGAGTCGTGAACAGAGACGAGTGGTGGGCGAGTGGGACAGGTGGCCGTGGGCAGAGGCGCGGCAAGGGAGGGCGCGAAGACGGCGGCGTCGGCGGAATTGTAAGGATTAATAGATGGGGAGGGGAAGCAGAGGAACCGACGAAGAGCAGAGGAGTGTGTTTCACTCCGTACTACAGTTACGTGGGACACAGGAATGAAATTTAGAGAAATAAAATTTATTTTTATTAATAGGAGTATGGGCTAATTATAGATAAGTCCCTTATTGGTGCCATTTATGTAAGTTTGGCCACTTGTACAATAGTTATGTAAGTTTAGTCTCTTGTATTTTTGTATTTCCACTTTTATCCTTTTCTCTTTTAGTGTTATGAACTCTTGTGTGTTATCCATTCTGCTTATTTGTAGATTCATAGTCATACTTGTGTAGAAACAGAGTAATTCTTGAGTAAGTGTTACTAGAAAACTTAATAAATTATCCATGTAAGAATTTCTCTCATCCATTGATTTTCAAATTCTAAATCTTGAATATGTAATTCAAGTCTATAAATGTATAAACTTTCAGTATTATTTATTGTCCTATTGTTTCTGATAAGTTCTTTTGCTAATCTAATAGCTTTTTTATTTTCGCAAATTTTTTGCTTAATTTTATATCTTGATAAATACATTTTTGGTAGATCAAAGTGATAGATTTTCTAAATTATTTGTTCAAGGTTGATTAGACAGATAATTGTTAACATGTATAATTTAAATATGATGCACAGATATGATAACTGAGTAATAAAATGCTTATGTGAATAATATGATAACCAAGATCATACGCAGTATAATAAATGAGATAGAGCTTCTGGGTCTACCTCGCTTCCGTAGTATTAGCGTAAGAGTAGAACTTTGATCAAGCCTGGCCTCGAGTAACCTTCATCCTTTGATCTACTGCCACTTTTCGACCTCCTGTCTACTTTGGGTCTGCACGATCCTTTGGATTCACTGTATCGTTGGTTTGGCTCTCTCTCTATTTTTCTCATACGATAAAATAAAGAAACTTGATATTCTTTCAAAGACTCGCTCTAAAATATTAACTGGTATGATCTGGCTAATAGACTTAGCCGATCATAGTTTTATTGAAAACACTCATAATTTACATAATATAGGAGACTTGTTCATAAAAGGGTTACAAGAGAATTTTGCAAAAGAAAGAAATATTTGGTGGATATTCTTCGACTCTTGCTCTTCTCTTCTGAACCTTCTCATTTATAGGCGAGAAGTGGAGCGTGTCTGAATAGTTGTTGCGACGTGGCTCCTCCTTTGCCATTCCTTTTAGCGTCAATAATGGAGTTAGTGCGCCATTATTTCTGCCTTCTTGTCTTCTTCTGCTAGTGGATGCTCGTAATGAGATTCCTCCGCAAATTTCAAATATTCTGGGTCCCTTGTGTCGGATATTTCAATCGTCATTGCTTACGTATTCTTTTTTGTTGTGTTTCATCTTGTCCTGTAGTGTGTCTCTTTCCCGTATTCCTGTCTGTCTCAGATTCTTGTTTCTGTCACATGGCTAATGGAGCAAAG
>MAYD01463989.1:0-13910 GCA_001909325.1 Ruellia speciosa
TCACACGAAAAACTTTATTAGAGTTACCAAAGTAAAATAATTCTCTCTATATAATGTTGTGGCATCCCTTGTCATTATGAACATTAATAATTATTAATAATTATGCATTTAAGCGATACATTAATTAAAGGTTGAAGTCTTTTAGATTTGTAATTAAAGTAAGCATCACAATTTACTTCCACACTTGATAAATAGATACTCTTTTTGTTTCATTTTAATTGTTATTGGAGGAATTGGATTAGGTGTTGATTCTTCACATGCAGATCCGTGCAATATGGATGAAAATATGTTCATTATTATATTTATGGATAGTATATTTTTTTTATGGAAAATTGAATTAATTCTCATTTTGAACATATTCCAACCCATTTTGAACGGATCAGCATTGTGGAAAAATATGATACTCTGCACAGTAACCGGACTGGTTATTGGAACGGGGCAACGTGACACCTATTCTGTTTGGGCGACAATTGACACCTTATTCATTTTAATGTTTTAATGACGATTAAAATAGTATGAAGGAGTATTGTTTAAGAAATAAATAGTGTTAAAAAATACCTATGGTACTTTATATCTGCTTTAAAAAACGGATGCCATTAGAGAATACAAAAGTTATAAAAGATATATCAGCTTCCTTTACAATTTTGCCTATACATCTATTCCTTTCATATTAGTATTTTTTTTAAATAAGTATATTGATGAACTTCTATATGATCCTTTTTAAAAGTTTGATTGGCTAAAGCTATATTTATTTTAAAATGAAGGAATATTGAAAAATCTAACAAATTTTATCAGCCGTGTTTGCTTTTTCATATATAATAAGAGATAAATACCCTAAAAGTCCATTATCTTACATTTTTTCCTGGATCAGGACATCTAGTTTCGAATTACTTAATCCACCCTAAATCTACCCTAATTTTTTCCAATCAGTCCACAGCTACAGTAATTACAGTAATTAATCTATGTGGCAATAATTAAGTGCTTGAATGGTCAATTGATGGCACGTACACGGTCCACATCGAGTCCTACAGGGCAATAAAATTCTTGCGTATTTTTGCAAAAGGCAACGAAATTTTTTTCATCTCCCTTTCCGTCGCCCTTTCCTTGCGGTCGCCAAATCTGGCGACGAACAATCCCAGTATTGGGCGACGAAGGGTGAAGGGCGACGGGCGATTTTCGTCGCCCTTTTCACTTTTTCTTGTAGTGAAATTATTTTTTTATTTTTTATTTTATTTATAATTTAACCCTATTTTATAAATATGTGGTATATATAAATGGTCAAAATATATAGTATTTTGATAAGATATGTGTGTTTAATATAAATGGTAAAATATATATATTTTAATAAGATAAAATTGTTGATATAAAAAATATATTTATAAATAATAATTTATTAATATATTGAATTTTTACTATAAGATATATACATAGATATAACATGAAGGAAATTAAACAACACCAACCATCATATGAACAGTCTTACTGGGATGCTTTTGCTCAATATTTCAATAATTTTGGTGGAAGTGGAACTGATATCCCTCATTTCTTCTAATCATCTGTGTTCGGAAGCTTATTATCTTTTCTTGTAGTGTGTTACCTTATTTATTATTTGTTTGTTTAATTTCCTTCATGTTATATATTTTTTTTTATTGAAGTTTCTGCTACCTCATTTACTTGTATATTTTAAGCAAGTAATGAAAATTTTGTATTGTCAATATCTTATGTTAAGAAATAATTTTATGTATATATCTTATCGTAAAAATTAAATATATTAATAAATTATTATTTATAAATATATTTTTTATATCAACAATTTTATCTATTAAAATATATATATTTTTACCATTTATATTAAACACACATATCTTATCAAAATACTAAATATTTTGACCATTTATATATACCACATATTTATAAAATAGAGTTAAATTATAAATAAAATAAAAAATAAAAAAATAATTTCACCACAAGAAAAGGCGAAAAGGGCGACGAAAATCGCCCGTCGCCCTTCACCCTTCGTCGCCCAATACTGGGATTGTTCATCGCCAAATTTGGCGACGGAAAGGGAGACGAAAAAAATTTCGTCGCCTTTTGCAAAAATACGCAAAAATTGTATTGCCCTGTAGGACTCGATGTGGACCGTGTACGTGCCATCAATTGACCATTCAAGCACTTAATTATTGCCACATAGATTAATTACTGTAATTACTGTAGTTGTGGACTGATTGGAAAAAATTAGGATAGATTTAGGGTGGATTAAGTAATTCGAAACTAGATGTCCTGATCCGAGAAAAAATGTAAGATAATGGACTTTTAGGGTATTTATCTCTATATAATAAATTAATTTTTTTATTTAATTTACATATTTTTTTGTTAAAAGATATTTTCTGCAAACAAAGAAAGGAACAATTTAGCATTAGTTTTATATTGATAGTCTCCTGATGATTCTATATTTTAGCAAAAATAATTCACAATTTTATTTTATCGATTAAGATGTTAGACTTAAGTAATAGTCTCGAAATGTATCTAGGATCGTCCCATATATGTCATTAAAATTTAAAATATCTAAAATTACTACACCCCACATATTAAAATCAATTCGTATAAGTAATTAATACGAATTTATACCGTAAGAGCACCATTTTATTGATACTTTAAATAGTCATTTAGTTATTTATATGCTTAAAGAGCACCTACTATACTGTATATATTTAAAAGGACACATGACAAGATTCTCCAATTTCATTCGTATTAATTTAACAAGTTTTGTTTTAATTTATTAAAAAATAAAAATAAATGAAGAATTCTCAAGTTCAGACTAATTGATATAGTGTCTATGTATTTTATACAATATTGAAAGTTTAAATTGTATGAGATTCCTTATTCCATTATCTCATCAATGAACATTTAAAATTCAATTTTATAACAAATATATACATATATATATATAAATAAGTACCATGATTTCACTATTGCTTGTATATTAACATTGATAATTCTTTTTGTCATCTTTTTCCTCTTTTAATTTGTAAACTTGATGATATTACTAAAATGAATTGTGGATTAATTGTGAAGAGATACTTGTCATATGTGGATCGAAATCAACTTTTTCTCTACATTTTTTAAGACATTTTAAAGATGAACATAACCAAATTAAATGTGTTTCATTTGCAGCTATATTTTTTAATTTTCAGTTCATTAACATCAAAGAGCATCAGTAGATTTCTTCTGCATAAATAGTTCTCTGTTCAGTATTATTACTATTTTTTATCATTGAAATAGTTATCTGTTTATAATTCAATATGATTATATCTTATTTGTTATTTGATATATAGTCATGAGTTGTTCTGTAACTGATACAATTCTCTCTTGGTGCATGGCAAATCCAACTGTATTTGACCATTCTTTGTGGTGTACTACCACTTTAGAATTGAGGTAAAGACATTTTTCACACCCTACTTTTAAATTTATGACATCCCCATTTAAATTTTGAATATTATTATCTTAATTAAGTCCACTATTGTTATTTAATTTACAGAATCTTCAGCTCCAAATGCAGAAGAGTGGACTGGAAAGTCAAATTTTACAAGCTGGGCTCGGGTAAAAGTTCATCCTTGTGTCGTGGAACACTCCTTAAGTCATTAACTTATAAATTGCTTGGCACAAGTTTAATTGGATTTTTTTTTCATTATAAAATTTATAGGGATTATGAACTAAGTGAAGAAGAAAGTCCTTCTTTGCATCAACTATCATGGTGTGAGAGAAACTTAAGGCAATCGCTTGAACGTGTCTTGGCAAGAAAAGTTAGTAAATCTTATTTACTCGTAACTCTTGGTGGAAAAAAAGTTTCACCTCTTTTAGTATTATTACATAATTCCATTTCTTTAAGTTCATCGTCGTTGTTATCAATTAGTTGGTTATTAAATCGTATGTTTAGAATGCATTGGAAGGTAACCCCTCTGTGGCCTGTGGGCAAACAAGTTTTCAAGTAAGGATGTTTATTTGATAGATTTTTCATTTAGTATGTATATTGATCTTTATGTCGTAAATAACATGCTTATGGGTTTGAATTAGGTGGATCAAATGTTGGGAAGGCAAGTTGAGATTCCATTTTCATCTGGTATCATAAACAATAAATTCGATTCTATAATAGAAAACCCTGCCGCTGGACATAATCTGAATCAAGTTGACTGCGGGATAAATCCCTACAGGTATGCATGTGGTTAGCAACTAAAAATACTGTAAACTGTAAAAACAATATATATGCCTCAAATGGTTAAACATGACTATATATAATAATACAGTGTTTCTATTAGCTTTTGATCTGGTAATTCCAAGGTATGTACTAATAGTGTGTTCATGTGGTCATCTTTCTAGTATCAGAACTGGCAAAGGTTGCATTCAAGACATCCTTAACCAGGAAATATCGACAACAAATCATGACATAGGGTTATCCAACGAAGTCCCTAATACTCCAATGCCAATGAGCACATATGCCTTTGCAATTCCGTGCTCTCCAGCCAATGGCGAGTCTGAAGTTATGTTAACTTCAACTGCTCAAACATTTCCCTACCAAATGCCCCTAGAGGCCAATGGCGAGTCTGAAGTTATGTTAACTTCAAATGCTCAAACATTTCCCTACCAAATGCCCCTAGAGGTTCTTATTCTTTGTTGCGAGAAGTTTAATTATTTTGCATTATTAGTCCCATTGAACGAATGTGTTGCAATCTTGTCGCAGAAATCTGTGATTATCGATCAATCCACATTCAACATGGTTGGCCAGCATAATGCTATTGCATATGATACTACAGCTTTGGTAAGTATAAGGCTTTTTTACTTAGAGATCGAATAGGTTGCAACCACAATATAGCTATGGACGACAAAGATGCCTAAGAAAATATTGGAATTGTTTTCTCTAGGTCAACTATCCGAGTGTAATGTACATGCCTAGCCAGAGTTTTTGCAACATTCCAGGTCCAAGGTAAAGCTTTTGATTAAATATGAACATGAATTTTACTTTCACTTAAATTATTTGAGTAAAGTAGAAATACGATTCATCGTATCATAATCTTTTCTATCATTTATTATTTGCAGCCGATTCACTTCGATACTGACAGTGGAAACAAATGATAGTAACACATGTATGCCTCAGTCTGTCAACAAAGAGGTGGGAAGAGGCAAACAAGTAATGTATTCAAACTCCAGCCAAGAAAACAAAAAACTTAACGTGGATCGCAACAAAAGATTTAGCATTGGCAGCACAAGTGGTGGCAACGCTGGCGACGAAGATGAATATAGAGTCGACATTTCTGAAATATACAAAAGTGACAATCAATCACAATACAACCTATTGAATGATGATCTCCTCTTGGAGGTAACAATTATAATTTTCGCTTGTTACTTATTTCCTATTGCGAAATCATACCTCCCCTTAGCATATTTTTTTTTATTCCAAATATTTATTAAGACATGTTTTGTTTTGTTGATTTCAGGATACTTTTGGAGACAACATACTTTGGCCATCTAATATGGAAAAGAATCATTTGCCAGAATGGGAAGATTTGGATCTTGATAATTTTAACTTCCAAGGTTCATTTTGAGTAAATATACCAAAATGGATCAAAGATTTCTGAATTTTATTGTGCAAAAAAATTTCAGTCTCTGAAGACTGTTAATGCTATGTATCATCTTATGAAACTGTGATATTATAGTATAAATGATGCTATGGATAATGCATACATCCTCTTTGTTATTGTGAACGTATTTGGACTGTATCCTATCTTACCATTGGTGAAGTGACACTTTTATATACCAAAATAATGCTTTTGTTTTGTTTCAATGTTTGCCCACTTTTAAAGCTCATTGAATAGGTCTCACCAACTAGGGTAGAACGCATGGGTGAGACAAAACAGGTGCCCCCCAAATCTGTAATGTAAAAATCTCATGGGGTAAACAGATAGAATCCCCTATTATTGGACCGAGGAATTAAACTACTTTATCTTTTAGAAACCCTACAAATAAATACATATACGAAATAGGGAAGATACAAGAAATTTAATTAGGTTGATAATTCGATGTATTCATTTATCTACATTTTCATTTTTTCTTCATCAGTTGTAGCAATCCCACCCACCCCTGCATTACACATTTGACCTTCTAAAATTAACCCAAATATGTGTCAATCTGACCAAGTTCAGCACTGTCCGAGAAGGGAGCCGGCCATTCATCACCATCCCAGAATCTTGAGAGAGCCTATATCATCTGGGCATGGTTTGTTGGGATTCCTTTGTTGTTACATCCATTTGCTGCACTTTGTTGGCCAGAGGTGTGGGATGCATTATGTTTAGGGAATAGCTGTAATTTTGGTAAACAATCCATTTTCTTGCGTTTCCACAAATTTTGTGCCTTCATGTAGCTAATGCCCAGCTCATTTTTGGTGTATGGCAAGAAATTGACACCTTTGCAACGGAACTTGAAAAAAATGAGGTCCCGTATTAAAGTTATTTGCGACACTTCCTTTTAAATAGAGACTAGTATTTTTATATCATTTCCATCACAAAACTAATTTTTTTTCTTGTGAATTTGCTTTTCTTTGGTCCTGCTTTTCCAATGTCGTCCTATGCTCACTTCTGGCATCTTTTGTTTTTGGCACTTATTATTAACATCTGGCTTTCATTAATAAAATTTTACTTGTTACAGAAACAAGACAAAAGAAAATGATCTTGTACAGGTATTATACAAGAATGGCTTTTCATGGCCTCTTCAACTCTATCAGTAACTTGAAAATTAGCGTAGTTAACAACATGAAACTTTCAAAAGACATCCTGAAATGTTTTTACAACTTCCATGCCTCAAGGGGATTGGGCTTAGCTTACGGTTAAGTTCTCAGTCTTCTAACCTTTAAGTTGGGTTTAAATTCCCACCTATTTATATCTTTTATTTACATATAATTTATAATATGAATTATTTTTTTTTATAAAAAGTCATGTATAAAAAAAGCTTTCAAATGCCTCAACTTACATAACTTAAACTCTTAAAGTCCACAATCCACCTGCACAACATAAATTAATTAATTAATTACGAATTTCAGTATTTACTTACAAAAATGAAACAATTTTTTTGAACATGACGAACACAAATAAACATTACGTTGAAACAGAAGAACTGAATTCCAATTTTTGAAATATAGATTATTATAAAATAAAACTCCCAACCATTAAATCGTATAAATTTCGAAACTCCGATCCACAGTCCACCCTGCGACCACATAAACTTAAATGTTTTTTTGAATGAACTACAAAAAATATAATTGAATTAATAAAAATAAAGGCGCATGGAATAAAAATACATCACAAAATACCCGAACACTACCAACTACATATAAATACAGCCCATTCTTACCATATATATATATATATATATATATATATATATATATAAATATATATATAAATTAAAAAATAGAGAGAGATGTTCTTATTACTATTACATAACAGAACATGCATTTGGATTGTCGTCACTAAACATGGTAACATAGGAATCCTCAAATCTCGTAACTGTGGCAGCATTTGCCTGTGTGACATCCACTCTTCTGACAAAACCCGGGGGCGCCTTCTTGTCGTAGGCTGCCGGAACAAATGGCTGAGCCACCAGGTTGTACGGCACATACGGCCATATCTCCGCCTTCTTCCCGGTGGACTTGGCCTTCTTCAATACATTGCTTGGCTCCACATATCCCGTTACCGTCACCTTCTGTTGTTTCCTGTTGATCTCCACAGATTTCACTCCTGTTCATTTACATATTATGAGAAAACAAATACAAATCAAGTTCATACACACTTACATGGATGAACGGAGGATCTTGTTTTGGAAGCGAATTATCATATTTAGTAAATTATAATAACAGAATTTTAGAAGGTTGAAATTACAATATAGTAGTACAAAGAAAATGTGTAAACTATATAAAATGTTAGAAAGGGCGATCGCCAACCCGGCCAGCCCCCTTGGTCCATCCTGCACACATGTATACTATGGTATGGACATATATACATACCGCGTAAAGAATACAAGGCTTTCTTGACTTTAAGCTCACAACCATCGCAATCCATTCTGACCTTTAGATTAACTGTCTGCAATCTCTTCATGATCTTCTTGTGCTTATGGCTGTTGCTGCTCAACATCACCTCAATGATATATCCCAATGTGCCAACAATTCCCATCCTTCCTAGTATTCTTACACTTACTATATCCTTAACTTTCACAAAATTTTGTTTATCTATATATAGGTGAAATAATGCTTCAGAATGAAGTTTTTTGGAGCAGCTGCAGCTGAGTTTCCTAAGGGAAATTAAAAATTCCTTTATTGCCTACCAACACACTGAGAAGGAAAAAGGGTTATTCTAAAGGGGTCTACCTAAACCTTTTTTGCGACCTGTTTTGAAATCTTTCTTTTTGCTTTCTATGTTCTTACATACATACGTACATATAAATATAGGTATTTTCAAAAGCCAAAAAAGGGTTTAAATGTGCATGTGGCTTTTGTAGTTTCTTATAAGAAGAAAATGAATAAAGGGAAGAGATTGGCAAAAGGAGTTTGTGTCCAAAGTATGAAATACTCAATTTTAAAATATATATGCGTATAGTCTTTATTAACAGGAAGTAAGGATTATTCTATCTAAATTAATTAAAGTCTTGAATTCAAGTTTTTGCAGCTGCTTTAAAATTTGAAAGGAGAATATTATTATTTTTTGTGATTCTACTCATTTGATCGGAAGCAAAATTTCGTATATATGTCAATGATACAAATTAAACCCAAATTATATGCGCTTATGTTATTTACTGTCACCAAATTAAACAAATACAATGTATTGATACATATAATTTATATTTTAATTTTTAGAGATGTTACACTTTTCAAATGATTACAGATATAGACACACGCGAAACAATGTATGAATTGATTGTGTGGAATAAATTATTGTCGTGTATTGTTGCACAAGTCTCATTTCAAAGGGTCCAAGTTCTTACCCAAAAAAAAGTCCAAATATTTCTTTTTTTGGAGAAAATTTATAAAGGCAAGATTTTGGAAAAGATGGTTACTCTTTTTCTCATAGGTTTGGAATCCCATGTTCCGAAATTGTGCATATTCTTATCCCACCTAGCGCGCGTTAAATATTAATTATAACATATCAATCAAAGTTACAAATCCTTTCATTTGTAACATACCAGGCTTTAGAACAAGCATATCATTTCAACAAGTAAAATGATACTAGGGCAAAAGATTTTGTTCATATTTAGCTTTGTATATATATGTCAAAGGAATCGTTGAGAAAAAAGAAGGAAAAAAAAATGAAACAGAAGAAATAAAAAAATGCTATAACTAAATTCTAGTAATATCCAAAGAATGCCTAACGAATTGTGTCCAAAGGTAAAACGCAACTCAGTGAGAATTCTTTGTTGTTAGCTCCTAATTTAGCAAGCCCATCAACAACCATGTTTCCTTCTCGCAATACATGTTCAAAACGGTAAATTTCAAAATCTGTTTGTAGATCGATCCTTAATTTTTAAAAAAGACCACAACCAGCTTATGAACTAGATCGTTTATGTGGCTTCCATATAGCTTGTTAATAGATAGCTAAGTTAGTACGTTATTAATTGATACCATATTTATAATTGTTTAAATTAACATATTTGACAAAATAATTATTTATTATATAAACATAAAAAAATTATAATACCATATAAAAAAAATAATTAAGTTGCTTTAATTAAAACATCAGCTTATCCAACATTTTCAAATGTGTATTTTCAACTTCAAACAGTTAAGACATATATAAAAAAGGAAAATAGAACCAAACACTAATATTAGTAGTTTGAACCATGCAAATAACTATAAATACCAATATTATTTAAAAAGTTATTGTCAAACCTCTCATCGAGTGCATGTACTATCACCTTATGCTAAACTTACAACCTAGCTCTTATTAACATAAACAATATTAAGATATCAGAATGTATATACATTTGCTCCTTTCTTTCCTGTTTAATGTGTTCAGGACTAATTGTGTTTCTATGTTAAAATAAATTTTATTTTATTTTCAATATTACCTTTTCCAATGGGGACAAATTAATTTTTATTTTTATTTTTATTTCTACATTATATAATAAGAATATCTTTGTATTTTCATTTATTTTTTAACCACAGTATAAATTTTTCGATACTTCATTATATTGCTTAAGATAATTAAGAGTGTGGGTATCCATACCGCCAATTATAAAGATGATGATAAATAAGAAATATAAACATAGATAAAGATTTGAATCATCAATCTTGAGATTATGCAATTAACCAATTTATCCGGCGCGCGCCAATCCCCTAACCATAGTGTAAATTGTTAGAAAATCAATTTTTTGTGAATGTAAGGTGTACTTTTTTTCTATTTCCAAAAATAGTTATTTTTTGTGTTAGAATTTATCATAATTGGAATGTATTGTGATGTGTAATTGGCGGCACAAATAATTGACGAAGTCGTACCCACGATTTTACTAGGCAACCAGCACGACTCTTGTTCTGGATTCTTGGGGAGTCCCGGGAGCCTGTTCACTGCTGGTTTGATTTTCTGTAATCTGTACTCTGTAGTTCTGTACGAGAGTTGTTTTTTAATTTTTAAATTTCGGTCCACAAAACTAAAAATAAAACATAAAAAGAAAGAACCAGAAAAGGAAAAATAAATGAGTAAATATATAAAAACGCGTTGAGCAACGTTAGCCTGTCATATAGTTAAATCAAATTATTCACAAATCACAATATATGTCTGGAGATTCCAAGATTCATCTCTGGAAAGGTGTTTTTCATTTTGAAATTGCTTGATTGATTAATAAAGCAATTATTTTATTCAAAATTAGAATAAATTGGGTTGAAAATTAATTAATTAGACCCCATTTCATCATGGGTTGAGCTTGCCATTCAGCATTGACTACGATTATGAAATGATGTTTTGGTTCAAGACCATCCTGAATAATTAATTTTTTAAAAGTATAATAATGGATTTATATACAAATTTAATATGCTAAATATAAATTTAGTATTTGTGCCCTATAATTCAGTATATAATTCTTGAATTCTATCATGGAGGCCCTCTGATTTTCTGGACCATAACTCAAACTATTAATAGATTTGTTTGGAAAATGCATTCTTCATATTATTGGGGATGTGAAATAGTTGGTTTATTGGTTTATCGTGTTGAATCACTGAACTCTTGGCTTATTTAATGTAGCGGGTCGTGAGGGGAGAAGATAGAGAATAGAGAGAATAGAAGATGAGTGGGATACGTCAAATTTCTTGTAAACTTTAACAACGATTATAATTTAGGTAGATAAAAAGTCCAAACCAAGAAAGTATGTTGAGTCGACAAGTACAAAAGGCCTTTTAGGAATTAGTTTCAAAGTGAAAATTGATGATATAATTGATCCTTCTATATTTTTGTAGGGTTTTTTTTTATCTTACACAATATAATAATTTAGGTTGAAAATTTGATATAATTGATGAGAAATTGATTTCTCAAAAGAAGTATGTTAAAAGTAGAGTACATAGTTATCTCATATAAAAAAAATGTATAATGGTTTCTACTTCATAATAATATTTTTAAATGAGTTTAAAATAGTTGGAAAGTTTGTTCATTGGAGTTAACCTCCTCAAAAGAATTGGAGCGGTTTGGACGGACTTTGTAGGAGTTCACTATCCTAATAAATTGTAATTGCCTTTTATTTCTTTCAAAAAAATAGTTGAAATAGTGAACATGTCTTGAATTTCTAGGGAAAAAAGAAATTGGTGAAAGCATATGATACTCAATAAAATAAACAAGTGTTAAAAAAAACCGAGTGTTGAAAGGATGCTAAATTAATTAATTGGTGAAGTGGCAGCAGTGTAGCTTGAAAAATCAGTAAAGGCCAATGACGCAGGTTGGATGGAGTCCATGGAGCATCAAAGTGTGAAGAATTTCATTATGGGCAGTGGCTTAGTTGAATGGCACAACCTTGGTTGAAAAGCATTGGGATATTCCTGGCTGGTCGAAACGGCTTCACCTTATTAAATAAATATCGTATTTAATAAAATAATAAATGAAGGTAGACTAAAAATGTGGTGCTGCAATATTAATTGCTTCTCAAATGCTGATAAAACTTTAACTTGAAAGTTGTTTAAAAGAATAATCTCCCAACACTACAAAAATAAATAAAAATTGCAACAAAAAAATTCCATCGCAACTCAAAAAAAACGGGTTCTGTCGTAACATACGAGATCGCAAAAATAATTGCGATTAAAATTTTCCGTCACAATAATAATTGGCTATGGAAATTACAACATATTCATTCGTTGTAACATGTTGCGACGAAAATTTTGTGAGCAAAGCTTATTACAATTTACATGTTTCTCTTTTTGCAACGGAATGTGTCTATAATTATTTTTTATTTGCGACGGAATAATTTCATCATAATTTTTATCATAAAAAGAAAAATTGATAATAGTTTATTTGTTTTTGCAGCATACCCGCCTCGAAGAAAATCAAAACAAAAAATGCATAACCAACAAAAAACTTAAACTATGAAGATGTTCTAGACACCCTATCATCATAAATCAAACCAAAAAATTTCTGTCTACAACATTGTAATTGTACCATTCGATAATGCTCTATTGACATCCCAAGAGCTTATGTAAGTTAAAAGTGGGTTAATCAGTTAATGTTGAAGTGGTGCTTGATGGAAAAAAAAAATGTGGATTACACAAGCTCGAGAATTCCCGACTTCCTGTTCAGACAGATGGGTTTCTAAAAGTACCACATGAACAAAAACGGGGTTGCTCCCTCCAGAATGAGCGAACCCTGTGGACAACCCTAAGAAAATTGAAAACCATTGCTCTCTCTTGTCCATACAACCCCTCTGCTAAATTAGGGTTTTTCCGTCATCGCCGCGCAGCAGTAGCCGAAATCCAACCATGGTTGCCACCAAGAAAATTGTACGAAAATTGCTCTGTTTTTTATGTTTTTCAGGCTACCAATGTGTTGTTCCTGTCTTTTTCTAATCTTTTGTTAGATGTGCTTTCTATTTTCCTGCAAAAGAAGACTCATGAGAGCATCAACAATCGACTGGCTCTTGTGATGAAGAGCAGTAATTACACCCTCGGTTACAAAACCGTCTTGAAATCCCTTCGCAGCTCCAAAGGTTCCCAATTTATTTTCAAGATTTAATCATTTTTGGGTTAAGGCGGATATGATTTGTCTTAATGGCTTGTTTAAAATTTAGCTTTGTTGATTGGGAAATTGTTTTTTAGGTAATTGATCCTAATCTCCAACAACTGCCCGCCGTTGAGGAAATCCGAGATTGAATACCATGCAATGCTTGCTATAGTTGGTGTTCATCACTTTAATGGAAGTGAGTTCCAGATTTTTCCTTCCTTTGTTATTTTGTGATTTAAATGTTGGTTTTATTATAGTATTACATTTGTGTGGCATTCACATGTGAACTTGTTAAATTTGATTTCATATTGCGCTACCAAATGCAATTGATTTAGTCTAATAATCATAATCCCGATAGTAAAGATGTATCTTGGGCAACAATCTATTATGCTGTGTTGGGCATTTGGAAATATATGAATAGAATGTGTCCTTAGGTTGGGTATGCATTGAAATTTAAGGTGTTCAGATGGTGAAGTAGCTCTTGCTTCTTATGATCTTTGTTTACTTTATATGATGATTCTTGGCTATCCCCCAAGTTGAATCAGGGCAAACAATTTCTTCTAGTAACTGGTTTTTTTGGCATATTTGTCATAATCTTTCGATTCACATCCATTTATTCTTTGTCCATCATCCCCTCCCCGTGGGATTTTCATTAGCCAAGCCCTTTGTAAAAAAGTT
>MAYD01466041.1:0-12067 GCA_001909325.1 Ruellia speciosa
CAAAGCTTGGATCCTATTCCTCCGTCGTCTAGCCATCGTACGGCTATGATAGTATCTCGTGTTGCGGTCTCTACTGCTAATCCATTCGCAATGCGATTTCTACTTCCACAATAGCTCATCCAGGTCCAGAATTGATTCCAGTTCCCGCTGTAGGCTTTGTTCCAGGTTGTTCAGCCGAGCTGAAGCGTGTATGTCTAGCGCGTTCTGCGCCTTTTCAATTTTACCTGCAATCTTCCTCTTCCGTTGAACTATGCTGCCAAAGACTGTTTTGTTCCATCCCCGAATATTATCTGCCAGTTTATCAAGCTTAGCCATTGTAATCTGCCCCGTGCTCCAGTTTGCTGCAACAAGCTCATCAAATTTATCGTGCGTGAGCCATCCTGAGAAGAACCTGAAAGGTCTACTAGTCTCCCTCATCACTTGCCTGGTTGTCATGAGGTAGAGAGGCCGATGATCCGACTTCAATCTTGGAAGGTGCCATACACCTGCCTCCGGATAGATTCCATCCCATTTTGCATTACACAGAACTCTGTCGATGCACTCGAGACATCCATTCCTCTGCCATGTAAATGGTGACCCTGCGAAACCCATATCCCTCAAGCGATTATCAAAAAGGAATTGATTAAAGCGTATGCACCCACGGGTCACAGGCGTCCCTCCCTTCTTCTCAAAATCATGTAAGAAAGCGTTAAAATCTCCTCCCACAATCCAGGGACCCTGTATCGTGCTTGCAATGTGGCTGAGTTGTTCTCCTAGTTGGTTCCTCGAACTTGGCTTTGGGCCCGCATAGATTGCAGTGAAAAGAAAGGTGTCGTCATTCCGAGCTCCTCGTACTCTCATATGTATGAATTGGTTATGGTTTTGTAACACTTCAACATCCACCGTGTCCCCCCACATAATCCAAATTCCGCCCATGAATCCCAGCGCTTCAACCCGATGAGACCTCTTAAACCCAATTTTCCTTATCGCAATTTCTGCTTTTAACCCACTGACTCTCGTTTCCAGCAACACCGTGATGTCTGGTTTATAATCCCTCCCATACTCCTGCAAAATCCGAGCAAAACGGGGGTTTCCACACCCCTGTGCATTCCAAATAAAAGTTTAAAATCCATATCTTACAAAAAGAAGTGGTCCGAGACCAATCCTCAGGTTTCCATGAAACCCCTTGTGTCCCCCTCTGTTAGATCCACTACACCGTCCTCTATGTGCACATCTGTTGCCTCGGATTGTGCCCGTTTGCCAAGGTCTACCTCTAGAAGCTTCATTGCCTTGGAGACCGGTTCGCTGGCCCCAAGTGTGTGCTTCCATTTCCTGCCTTTATCTTTGAATCCCACCGCCGATTGTCTCGCAACCCCTGTAGGGTTTATTTCCAGAGGTGCCTTACCCAGCGCCATGCCTTTCCTTCCCTTGTACATTCCCCTCAAAGAGCCTTTCCTGTCATTACTCCCTTATACCGCCACCGCCGAGTGTAGTGACGATTGTAGGGTAACCATCGGCACCGAGATGATGGTGTCCTGTGGGCTCGAAATCTGCATCCCATTTGGTGGTTCAGTCAGTCGAGTGGTCTGGTCCACTGCATGCCCACTTTGTCCCTTTTCGCTAGTTTCTCCAATGGGCCGTTTACTTGTGTTTTTCGGCCCATATGCCGGCGCCCCATTTAAGTCTCCTCTGTCTGGATTAAAAAGTGGGTTGGCCCGTATTGATTTTCCAGTATCAAGATCCCCCCCCCAGATCCGTTTGGAAAATCTCTTTCCAATTGAGACATTGTCAGATTCCTTATCCTCTGTTCACTGTTGTCAGCCTCATTTACTTCCCCACCAGGAGTTTCCATGTCTGGTTCCTGGAATTGCTCCTCCTCCCCAGTCCCCTCATTGGATAGAATTTGGAACCGGGATCCTCTCCCATTCATTCCTTGAATTCCGTTATTTTGGTCAGCTTTCCTTATGCTCCTGCGAGGTTTCCGCGTCACCACCATCCACTCGCCGTAGGGTTCCGCCGCCACTCGTTGCGTCAAGGAAGGCGGAGCTGTTTCGGTCCTCGGTGGTTGGGTTCTATCCGCTTGTTCATCCTTGTTTTCCTGGCAAACTTCCTGCATGTGTCCGTACCGACCACACTTAAAGCAGATATATGGAAGATTCTCGTATACTACTCGTTGGAGGCGGTTTCGTAACTTTATTTTAGAAATCAACGGTTTACTCAAGTCGACTGCTATTGCCATCCGTGTGAATCGGCCTTTCTCTTTCGTTTCTGTGGTGAGGTCAAGCCTCAGTACTTTTCCCAGCACCCTGCCGATTACATGCAGCAGGTGTCGATCATACCAGATGGTTTGAAGGCCCGACAGTCTCACCCACGTAACCGCTATCATAGGATACGGGTCTGCAGTTGAGAAAGTTTGTGACCATGGCTGCATTGTCAACGTTTGCCCATAAATGACATACCGGCCCCCGGCGAGGATGTCATTACACTCTTCCACCGTCGGAAACTTGACCTCAAAGTATCCGTTTTCGAGTTCGAGGATGTCCAAGGTACTCGAGGGTTTCCATAATGCATTCAGTCAGTTAAAAAGGTTATTGGCCGTAATCCGTCTCCCCAAAAGCTTCACGATCAGGGTTGACTCCATCTTCTTATTCATTCTCATGAAGAGTCGCTCAGAAACATCAATGGATGGGATGCCATCTTCCACTGTTTCGATAATGTCATCCTCTTGAATGTCTAAGCCCTCATTCACGCGGTCCCCTCTTGGTCGGTCGCTCTAGCTTGTCGGGCCACTCAGGAGTTTCTCTCTGAAAGATACCCGGCCTGTGAGTCAGTTTTAACAAATCCATACCTTCTAGTTTGTTCCACACATTGCATGTCATTCGATTCCAGATCCTCTGCAATGGCGCCTTCCCCCGTCGGTGGCTGTCCAGTGTCGCGTTGGCCATTATCCTCAGCCCCTCTTTCAGTCGTTTCACTCATTGCTATGTATTTGTACTGAGTAGTCCTTTTAAATATATAAAAATCACTAAAAATCCTATACGATCCAATAAATTATAATAAGTCATATTCGAATTTTAAAATATACAACATTAGTTTAATTTATTCAAAATGGTTGTTTTGAATGTTAAAATGGCCATTTTATCATTGTGAACACACATAAAATGTGTTCATATGATTGAAATGGTCATTTTAATTTTCAAAACAACTATTTTGAATAGATTGGACTAATTTTATACATTTTAAACATTTCAATAAAACTTATTATGATTTTTTGTATTATATAAGATTTGTAGTGATTTTTGGTATATTTAAAAGGACCTGTCATGATTTTAGCTCTCTCGAAATTGATGTTTATTAAGAAGTCAATCAAAAAGACTAAAATGTCCTCCATCAATATTTTTGGGTATCTTCCTTCATTAATATTGATTATATGCACTAAAAGACAACTAAAATGACCATGCACCACAGGAAAAATATAGAAAGGAATTGAAAATGCAAAAAATAGAAAAAAAAAAAAACACTTACCATATCGTTTTACTTTTGTAAATAACATCCACGATTTTTTTTTTCAGTTAAAAAAATTACAAATAATTCATTTCCCCCTCATTTTTCTACATATTCCATATAGAAAAAAAATATCACCTTATAATGTTACTTCAATTTGAAAATAGATATTATACCTATTTTTTATTGTTTTAAAATAAATATTACATTTTTTTAAAACATTATCCACCACTATATAATAAAATACATCATTCGTTTCAAATTAACTTATACATTTTATTTTTTTTTATTATTTCAAAATCAATAGCAGTTAACGTTATACATCAAATTACTAAATATTACGCAGAAATTGATAAAAATTACATTAATGTCCTTAATGAATTTTAATTCAAATTTTATAAATGTGACCCAGAAATTTTATAAATTCCAATTTTGCTTGATATTTATAAAATTTGAATTAATTAAATTCATTGAAGGGCATTAAAGTCACTTTCTTTCTTTTTTTACGTGGCGTTTAATAATTTTGTGCGCGACGTTAAGTAACCCATTTCAAAATAATTGATACGTTTATTTTTTTGAAAAATTATCAATTAAATCAACTAGTAAAATATTATATTTTTGCTCTATATTTACTAATAAATTTTAATTTCTTTCTCCACTTACTAATAAATCTCAATTTCTTTGTCCATTCACTATTTAGTCATTTTAATTTTCACTATTTTTCTTAAATATTACTATATTTAAACTCAGTATAACATTTATTATAAAATAACTACACGTATTTTTCAACAACAGAAGCGCTTAAACCTTTGAAAAAGCGGCAATCACAGTCACAGAGATCCACCCACGTGGCAAAATCTGTGCCGTAGATGCAATCCTAGATGTTCGACCATTAACTTCAAGGGTTTACCAATTACCACAACGTCTCCGCTTTCTTATATTTGAATTTTTTTGGACCGTTTGTTTTTTTTAATTGCACTTTTATTTTGCACACACGCAGTACACCCACTGATTTACATTCAAAACACACTCAAATCGGCACTGTACTTGTCGAAATTGGTCGTGCGTTTGCAGATCCTTGCAGTGTGCGTGTTGAATTGTGCGAAATTGATTTTGGATCTGCTAACGCGTTCGGGAAGCGAGGTGTTGTTTTGAAGTTTCTGAGCACTCTTGTGGTTTCGATTGGGGATTCGTCAAGCTCAGTTCGGTGAGTATATTGCGTTTATTTTAACGGTGGAGTTGAATTTCTTTGAATTATCTCTTTTCGGTGAATGCTGATTGATCTGTTGAAGGGTTCATGAATTTGGAGCTTTGTCTGGGCAGAAGAGCTTTTTATGTTGAAATTGAAATTCGTGGGTTTCTCTTATGCCTGTGCGCAGTGTTATATATCTTGGAATCATTTAGTGTTTTTAATCTTGTTATGATGGCAGTAGCTTTCGCGGTATATTTTGTTTGCAGTTTGCATTTTTCTTTTAATTGACAAAAATCTCTGATTTTCTTTAATTTGTTTGGATTCAATATAGTTTGGCCTTTTAATATATGGACTTTCTGTTTGAATTGGTATTTTGGGTTTAAATTTGCTCAGGCCTTGATTTGTTAGCTAGAAGGGGTGTAGTTAGTATAGCTCATAGACTTGTCTCAAGCTTTGATATAATGTTTAATCTTGTTATAATAGCTGTAGCTTTCACTTTATATATTATTTGCAGTTCCTTTTTTAATTGAAAATCTTTAATTTTATTTTAATCTGTTTGGATTCAATATCTTGGCCTTTTATTTTAATAATATATGGACTTTCTGTTTTGGTCTGGTCTTTGAGCTTGAAATTGCTCAGGCCTCAGGCTTTCATTTTGTTAGCCAGAAGGGGTGTAGTCAAGTAGAGCTCATAAACTTGACTCAATTCATCCTAAATTCCTAAGAATTAGAAATATAACATTTTAATTCAACATAATACACCACAATTAACGGATTCATTTAATTGGACTTATAAAACTTTAGAAATTATAGTACATTCTTTCAATTGAGTAATTTAAAATCGAGTGGAGTAACTTGTGTTGTCTTCACCCCCACTAGAGAACTCATGTTAGTTGTTTCCTTTAATCATTATATAATTTCCTTTTCCATTAAAAAATTGTTCTATCAACCTGAAAATGATCAATATATACATTTTTGAACCTTTTGATTAACAAGTCAAGAAGATCTTAGGAAAATTGAGCATTCTTGCCTAGAAGATGTAAATGAGATATTTGGCTTTTTAGAATAACATTTCACAATTGATTACCAAAAAAGGATTCAATTATTATTTACCGCGAGGAATGTGTTATGTCCTAATAAAGTAAAACTTTATGGGCGTTTGATAGGAAAGTGTAATGATAGGTGGTTCTGATGTTTTGGCTTAGGAAATGATGATGCTTTTCCAATTCATAACCATGGTTACAAATTTTATTTTAAGTCTTAATTGTCACCCATCAAATACACAAGTCTGCCGGTGCTATTGACACTTGTCATCTTTTTGTTGGCATGCTTAATTTTTGGTGTTCGCGGTTGTCAGTAATTTGAATTTCAAATTTTGAAAGCCAAAACAAAATTTTGAATTCTCTCCGATGTACAGCTGGATTGTCGAATTTGGAATGAATATATTGGATGTGTAATAAATGAAGACAACATTTTCATGTGTTCTTAAGGGCTACTTACTCTTGATTCTCGGAGTATGGTCGTGAATAATTATGGAAGAAAGTGGATGTCTCCTCACTGCTTTCTAATGTCAGTTATTGCTTTCTCATCTGCGTTTAATTTGATTCACACCCACCAACTTATTTTCATCTTTATATTGACCTTGGAGTCCCTGCCTTCCCTATATATAATGTAGCGTATAATGATTTGCGGAAGACATCCTCGAGCAAATTGGCATTTATCCAGAAAATATGGAAACTGACAGGGCTAGCAACAATGGTTCAGGTCTCCAAAGAGCACGGCCTTCACATGGGTAATATTTTGAACCAAATAGGAAGTTGATGTTTCTTTGTGGTGTTTGTATGCTTTTATTGTCTTATATGTTTTGTATTGAAGTAGTCAGCGCATATCTATTACCTTGAGGAGATGAAGCATTGTTATTTTCGTCTGATTGTGTATTGTCCATTGCATTCTTAATTGTCTGGTGTACATATAGATAGTTCTATTATTTTGAACATCTCATTGTGGACAGATTATTTTCATTTTGTTATATTCCATGATTTCATCTAAGAGAAGAAACCTTGTGTTCCCCAGTCTTTATGTCAAAAAACAAAATAAGGTTCTCAAAGTGATGTGCTATATAATTTACAAGTCTACAAACTTAATGTGCAGGAGAACAAGTGGTCCAACGCGACGATCCACAAAGGGGCAATGGACTACTGAAGAGGTTAATTGGAATCTTTTCTCTGGTTTTTAATTGTTATCTGTTTGAACCATTGGCTTGTGCTTCCATATATTTATTTCTCTGTTGGAATAATGAAGAAGAGTTGTTCACCATGGATTTCTGAAAATTGGATAACTATTTGATTACCTGGCAGGGAAAATTTATGGTTGTGTAAAAAGTTTGAATAGATCTATCAAACTAAGATCACAATTGAATTTAAGTAGAGACTATGCAAGCTTATCAGATCGCATTCTTTTACATACCAAATGGAACATATGTATATCACTTTCCTAAATCAAGAGGTAGTTTACAGTTCTGGAGATCTAACCTCTTTTTGTAGGAAATAGAGGAATTCCTAAAGAACATATGTTAACTGTTTCAAAACTTGTACATCATTTGTGAAAGTTTGTTGACCGAACGAATATCAATGCTTGCATTGAATTTTAATTTACAAGTTGGTTCTGCTGTAGTCCTTTCAATAAAAAGGATCAAGGTATATGTTCATGAATTCCATTTCAAAAGTGCCATATGATGTGTACAGTTTTAAAAATGCATCACCTTAGTTTTTGTCTCATCCATACTTGGGTCTGGATGTAACCATCATTTCAATGTGGAGATTACAATTGATGGTTCTAAATTGTTGCTATTTCACTTTCTTGCAGGATGAGATATTGCGAATGGCTGTTCAACGCTACAAAGGAAAAAACTGGAAAAAGATAGGTAGAAAATTGAATTGATACCTTTTGTCATCTATTATTTTTGTAATTAGGAACAGGTTTGAGCGTGTCTCAGGCTTCTACTGTTTTCTTTTTTATTTATTTTATTTTTTTAAAATTTTTGATCTGGCTAGCAATCATTGGGAAAAGGCTGCACAGTTCTTTTGGCTGTTTAACATAACATTTTCTTCTATTTCCGTTTCAAACACCTATCATATCATTTTGTGTCCGTGTTTATTTTTGTGTTTCTACTTGGCCTTGTAACAAAATTTTCGATCATCACTTAGCTAGACCATAGGTGTAAATAAAGTAGCACAGCATTGGATTTGTCCTTGCTCACTCTTTTGATATGAGCTAGGGCTGCACAGATGACATTTTATTGTACGCCAATGGACTCTACAAAGTCGTCTATTCATCTTGAGGACATTTTGGTGAAAAGAATGATATAACATATTCATCATCGTTATCATCATAATATGACACATCAGTTGGCTATGTTGGGGTTCCAGTATTACATTAGTTGCTGAATTGTGGTTCCAATTTTAACTGGCATGTTATATTATTCCATCTCCAGCGGAGTGTTTCAGGGATCGAACAGATGTACAGTGCTTACATAGGTGGCAGAAGGTTCTTAATCCAGATCTTGTCAAAGGACCATGGTCCAAAGAGGTTTGACAACTTTTCTTGTTTGGTCTTGGATTTGGTTGGTGTCTTCATATCTTGTATTCATAAGTTTACAAGGTCATTATTTACTCTTCTGATGTGTGACTATTAGGAGGATGAAAAGATAATTGAATTGGTGGAGAAATATGGCCCAAAAAAATGGTCTACAATTGCGCAGAATCTTCCTGGACGAATTGGAAAGCAATGTCGGGAAAGGTAAGCATTGCAGGATCTTTCTAACATTCTTTTTTCAAACTTCGTGGGTAAATAAAATTTGCGTTTCAGTTTCTTATTATCAAGAATGCATTTTACATTGTTGGCACACAAATGAATTAATGTACTTGAAAATTGCAACTTTCAAGGTTCAAGTCAGGTTCTTGTGCTGAAGTTTGAATTTTCATTTGCTTTAGCCTTGTCTCTGGAGTATGATTTGTCTTGATGTTGGTCCATTTTCAGGTGGCACAACCATCTCAATCCCAACATAAACAGAGATGCTTGGACACAAGAAGAAGAGGTGATTTTGATACGTGCTCATCAAATGCATGGAAACAAGTGGGCAGAGTTAACCAAGTATTTGCCCGGGAGGTACATGAATTTATATTATTTGCAAGGAGCTACAGTATTTAGTGCTTTTGCCATGCTATGGTTTTTTCAGTATGTCAATGCTTCGCTTGCTGATTCTCATTTGGGTTTTTGTTTCCCATTTGTGCCATCAGAACTGACAATGCAATAAAAAATCACTGGAATAGTTCTGTCAGGAAGAAATTGGACATGTATATGAGTTCAGGGGTGCTTCAACAGCTCCAAGATGTTCCCCTTGTTTGTCATTCCAATCACCTGGCAGCTTCTTCGTCTTCAAGGGGAAAACAAGGTAGTGAAGATGATATTCTTGAAGGTGGAGTAGAAGTTGAAGAAGCTTCTGAATGCAGTCAAGGTTCAGCCATTGCTAGTATGTCTCAGTCTATAAACAACACAATTGCACTCCTGGGGGAATGCAGAACAACTGAAGATACAAGTTTAATTCCCTTTTCTGCCGAAGATTATCGTCCGGTATTTCAAGAACCCGCATTTTTTATACCAGAAGAAGTACCTTGTGAACAGGGTGACAAGTTTCCTGAGCATGATTTCTCTATTGATTGGGAGATTTTTGAAGAGAGAGATTGGCAACAAAATGGTAACGAGCTCCCTAACGTGTCTTTGATCAATGTTGGTCAAGAGTCATCTGGTTTGTTCTGGCTCCCGCCAAATGGACAGGATAACCATGAATCAGTACCCTTTCAGCAAGCACCTCCTATTGCACAGGGTGCTTCTACTTGCATGGTAGACATGGTTTCTGGAACTGATAACTGTCACATTATAGTTGATTCAGATTGCAGGATTGTATATCCTGAGGGTGACCTTTCTGGATGTTGTCCATCTGAAATTGATATTAGTAACATGGGTCATCACACGACAACATTTCAGATTCCTGAATGTGGAACTTCTTCGCAGACTTGTTTTGTGCCGTCTGAAATGCTGGGCAATTCTTTCATTCATCCAGTTCCCTTTCCTACACAGCTTTCGGCTGCTGATGATTCTCTTGTGTTAAGTTCTGATAGAGATACGTACAGTAATTCACACCCGAATACAGAGCAGGAACATATTCTGCCGACTACACATGATGACTTCATCGACAACAAAGAGTATGAGTGCTCTCCCTGTGAAGATGACTCTAGTGAGCCAAAGGACTCGCGCAAATTAGTTCCAGCAAATGATTTTGTTTTGGATCCATCTGGAGGTTCTCAATGTCATTCTTCGACAGATAAAGATGTTAAAGCTGATGAAAAGGTGGACTGTGGAAATTTATGCTATGAGCCTCCTCGTTTTCCTAGCTTGGATATACCATTCTTCAGTTGCGATCTTGTTCCACCGGGCAGCAATATGCAACAAGAGTACAGTCCCCTGGGCATACGTCAACTGATGTTGTCTTCCTTCAAAATGTGGGATTCTCCATCTAGAGATAACAGTCCCGATGCAGTTCTGAAAAGCGCTGCCAAAACATTTACTGGAACGCCATCAATATTGAAGAAAAGAAACCGTGATTTCATGTCTCCTTTATCAGTAAAATGCGATGCAAACAAGCTTGAAAAATCTTTGAGGCAAGAGACGTTTTCTCATTTGACCAGTGACAGATTAGAGGTTATGTTTGATGACTGTATAGACAAGAAAGGGCCACAGGTGTCATCATCTCCACAAAGACACTCTGAAGTGTCCTGTACAGAAAAAGAGAATGTGACCCCTGCATGCCTGCATGCTGAAAATCAAAGCAAAGTTCCCGCCGATGTTTCTGAAAAAACAATATCAGAGGAAGAAGCAAATGGCAGTGAGCATTCAACCAAGATAAGAGACCCGACTGTCGGGGATGTCAAAACTGTTGATGGAGGCAATGCAGCAGAAATGGTGAGTATGTTCTTGCTTTTGTTACCACTGGTTATAAAGTGCACTAGTAGAAACATCTGAACCTTATTAACGCTCTAATAATATCCGCTGAATGTAGAGGTTGCTGCTGCATAAAATAATTGAAAACGCTAAATATCAAATGCTAGATTGGATGAGATAAACATTCATCACTGATAATTATTTTGTTGGTTACATAAAAAACTGTTTCCTGTTTAAAGCTATAGGACTGAGCTTGAATTTTAATGTCGTTGAAGTTTGTTGAATCTGGTTTCTTCTGTGTCAGGGGATAGAGATTTCGGGAATCCTTGTTGAGCATGATATGAATGACCTGCAATTGTTTTCTCCTGTCCGTTGTGGAGTTAAGACAGACAGAGCAATTGGTCATGGAAACAAGTGTTCTCGGCATTTAGATGCTGTATCAAAACATTCTGTGCTTTGTTCTCCTCAAATGACTGCAAGTAAGGATGGTGCTAATTTGGTCATAACCACATCCCTGCAAACCTCAACCACTCCTTCAAATAAGCAAGTTGGAAATTCAGGGAAAGGTGTAGCTCCCGAATTCAACACCATGTAAGTTGATTGGTTACTGAAGCTGTCTATTCCAATTGCTTTTCTTTGTTCCCAATTTTCTGACATTCTCTTTACCTTCAATTTTATGTTGCTAGATTCGTAGAGACTACTCCATATAAGAGAAGTATAGAATCTCCTTCAGCTTGGAAATCCCCTTGGTTTTTCGACTGCTTTGCTCCTGGCCCAAAAATTGACACAGATATAACAATTGAGGTAGTCAAATGATGTGTGCATGATACCTATTTAAATTCAAATTCAAATTTATATGCGTGCATGCATAGACACCAAAAGTAATCATCAAGCCACCCACCTTGCTTCACATGCAAAAACAACACAATACTTTTTTATTTTACACTATTTAACTCCACCAAAAATGCTCTACACTTGGAAAATTGTGAACAGACACGGTGATTGTTTCTTGCTCTTATATATCCCTTCTGCATATCTTTTTCTTATGAGCTGATCTTCTGGTAGGACATTGGTTACTTTCTAAGCCCAGGAGATCATACCTATGATGCTATCGGGTTGATGAAGCAATTAGGAGAGCAAACTGCTGGCACATTTGCTGAGGCACAGGAGGTTTTGGGGGATGAAACCCCTGAATCATTAATGAAGGCAAAATGCAAAATGCTGCTGGATGCCGAAAAGGAGAATCATTATCGACCAAACACACAAGAACATCATTCAGTTTCAGCTTCAAACGTTATCATGGTATGCTTCCTCTTTCCTTCTAGGAGAACACTCGTGTTTGTTCATATATCTATAACTATGTATGTATTCCAATTGAATTTCTCTGTGAACC
>MAYD01466590.1:0-23481 GCA_001909325.1 Ruellia speciosa
TAATATATTCTTTATAATTTATTTATTTATTTTTTTAACATATGTCCCCAGACAATTAAAAAAAATAGATAAAATTAGCTTATAAACTATGCTAAATTGAATTCGACTTGGTTTTCACCCATTCGTTAGGTTTTTACTGTTTCAAAGAAGGTAATTCTTGGATAAATAAAATAAAGTAAAAATAATTGGATAAACCCACTCAGCACGGTAACCGACAACTGTCAGTCACCGGCCTCCAACTTCCGCTGTCTGAACCACGCTCCCTTCATCGGCGTGCGACACACTCGCCCAGTCCCCCGTGTGTTTGCAATTCAACGCCTGATTCCGCAAGTATCCAATAATTCCATACTCTCTGCATATTTGAACACTTTCCAGTTCCAAGTCACACTTCAAAAATGTCACCGCCTGGAAACTGCTCCTCCGCATTTATATTCCCGTAATTATTACTTTTCTGAAAATTAGATACACTCTACGGTCTAGTTGCGAATCACTCAAAACCCTAATTTTCTGAGCACCACTGCTAATCTTCTGCCCTAACGCACAAATTCCTGCACGAATTGACTTCAGAAAGATGCTTCCGGAGCAAATTCTCGTGCTATTGGTTGGATTACTTCGATAGAAGTGCTTTTCGGTTGTTTTTCGAGGTATTTTCTACGCTATTTCGTTAAAAAAAGATATTTTTGTGGGTGTTTTGCTTGAGTTTGAGATTTGTTTTGAGCGTTTCTGATTGAATTCGCTTTGGTCGAGACTCGAGACTGAAGAAGCTGGCACTTGGTGTGTATTGGATTTTTGTTCAATTTTTTCTTTTTTTTTTTTTTTGAATTGATGGGTTTGCCGCGTTTCCTCTTTTTCTGTACTTGTTCACAGGGGGG
The DNA here is from genome assembly GCA_001909325.1 of Ruellia speciosa. Lineage (NCBI taxonomy): Eukaryota > Viridiplantae > Streptophyta > Magnoliopsida > Lamiales > Acanthaceae > Ruellia > Ruellia speciosa. The sequence goes on from MAYD01466590.1 coordinate 873, forward strand.
GTTTACATTAATTGCCCTTGGGAAATTATGGCGAATGTTTTTTTTCCTGGTGGTAGTTTGTGGGAAGTTACAGCTTGTGGTTAATTAATGTATGTTACTCTCTCTTTTCGTGTTCCAGCTGTTGATTTCTGCATCTTATCCGAAAGTTTCGGTTGTATGTAAATGGCTACCCTGGAAGATATTTTAGCTGCGACAAAAGTTCTTGCTGAGAGTTCACATAATCGAAACGGTGCGGAAGAAAAACGGAATTGTGATTCTGATGTGAAGAAAGATGATGGCAATAGTGCTGCTGATGCTACGAAGGGAGTTGATGAAAGGGAAACCGTTTTAGATAGCAAAAGCTGCTTGGATAAGATTGAGAAAGAGAAAGTTGTAGCTGGGAATTTGAGCAGGCTGTCTACTGGTGGCACTAGTGAATTGAATAATAGGGTCGATGTCAATGTCGGCGTGGATGGTTCTGCTTCTGGTTCTCTTGTGGGGGATGAGACGACTGAGGATTCTATCATGGACAATGGTGGAAATATGGGCAGTGACGGGAACAAATTGGATGCAACTGAGAGAAAATCTTCATATGCAGATGTGGATGGATGTGAAAATGGGCAGGCTAATGGTGAGAGATTGGAGGATTCGGACCATCGGTTTCATGTGGGAGATTTTGTCTGGGGTAAGATAAAATCTCATCCGTGGTGGCCTGGTCAGGTTTATGATCCAAAAGACGCCTCAGATTTTGCCATGAAACGAAGACAAGATGGTCGTCTCCTTGTAGCCTTTTTCGGGGATGGTTCCTGGTCGTGGTGCTTGCCTTCACAGTTAAAGCCCTTCGTGGAGAATTTTGGAGAGATGTCTGTTGGTAGTTCTTCTAAGAGCTTTGTCAATGCTGTACAGAACGCTGTTGATGATATATGCAGACTTTTGGAGTCCAAGATGTCATGTGGGTGTGTGCCATTGGAGAGAAGAGAGAGTCTTGCCAGGATACCAGTGGCAAATGCTGGGATCAAAGCAGGAGTCCTTGCGCCGGATGTTGATATTCATCAACTTTCTGTGGCTGAATATGAACCTACTGGAATACTTGCAAGACTCACTCAATTTGCAAAGGCAGATTTTGTTGATAATGTTGATAATGCATTTGAGTTAGCAGTCCTGAGAAGTTGGCTATCTGCTTTCTATCGTGATAAAGGTGTTTATGCTTTGCCCGTCTTCTGTGAACCCCTTAATATTGAAGGTATGGAAGACAAGAACAAAACTGCAGCTGAAGTTACTGATGATTTTAGTGTTCCTATAGAAGTTCCTCTAATGGGTCCTCTGGAAGATGAATGGGTATCATCCCCTGCACGTAATGGCATAAGGTCCCAGCCTGGATCTGGTGATAAGACTTATCATAGAAGGAAACAGAAAAGTGTTGCTGAGATTATAGGTGAAATTGAAAACCTTAATCAGAAGTCCGGAAGTCAGGAGGAAACGGCAATGAAAGAGGGAAAAGATGTTCGGAAGTTGAAATCCTCCAAGAAGAAGAAGAAGAGTAATGATAAAGAAGTTGAGGATGGTAGCACTCAGGGGGAATCTTCAACAAGAAGGTTGAGAGGGAAGAGGAAGGTAGAGATTTCCGAATCGCCTGAAATAACAGTGAAGAAAGTTTCAAGTGCCGAGAACAGAGGTGAAGGGGATGATGTAAGTGAAGGTACTTTGTCTGGAAAACGAACGAGGAAGGCAAAGGCTACTGAATTGCCTAAAATAGCTGCAAAGAATTCTTCAAAAACAGAGAACAAGGGTGGTGTCGATGATGTAAGTGAAGGTACTTGGGGAAAACCAAAGAGGAAGGCAAAGGTTAATGTATCACCTAAAATAGTAGAAAAGAATGTTCCAAATACAGGGAGCAGAGGTGGTGGAAATGATGCAGGTGAAGGTACTTTGTCTGGAAAACGGAAGAGGAAGGCTAAGGCTACTGAATCGACTAATATAGCAACTGAAGAGGTTTCAAATAAAGAGAACAGAGGTGGTGGGGATGATGCAAGCGAAGGTACTTTCTCTGGAAAACCAAAGAAGGAGGCAAAGGTTAATGAATCGAGTGAAGGTACTTTGTCTGGAAAACGAAAGAGGAAGGGTAAGACTACTGAATTGCTGAAAAAGGAAGTCTCAAATACAGAGAAAAAAAGTGTAGGGGATGATGCAAGTGAAGGCACTTTATCTGGAAAGCGGAAGAGGAAGGCGAAGGCGGCTGAATTGCCCAAAATAGCAGCAAAAAATGTTTCAAAAACAGATAACAGAGATGGTGGGAATGATGCGACTGGTACTTTGACTGGAAAACGAAAGACGAAGGCCAAGGCTACTGAATCGCCTAATATTGCAACTGATGAAGTTTCAAATAAAGAGAACAAAGGCGGTGAGGATGATGGAAATGAAGGCACTTTGTCTGGAAAACCGAAGAGGAAGGCAAAGGTTACTGAATTGTCTGATAAAGCAACAAGGAAAGTTTCAAATAAAGAGAATAAAGGCAGTGGGGGTGGTGCAAGTGAAGGTACTTTGTCTGGAAAACCAAGGAGGAAGGCAAAAGTTACTGAATCGCCTATTGTAGCAACAAAGGAAGCCTCAAATGCAGAGAATAGAGGTGGTGGAGATGATGCAAGTGAAGTTACTTTGTCTGGAAAACGAAAGAGGAAGGCGAAGGTTACTGAACCGCCTAATGTAGCAACAAAGAAAGTTTCAAATGCAGAGAACAGTGGTGGTGGAGATGACGCAAGTGAATGTACTTTTTCTGGAAAATCAAAGAAACTTCTGGTGGTTGCTGCTGGGAATACCACTGGCGAAGCCGTGAAGGAGCCAGAAATGGCATCGCCAAGGGAAAGGAAGAAAAGTAAGTACTTGAGTCCCCCCTATACCAATCCCACTTGGAGGATAGGCAATTCAAGCTTCAAAATGGGAACAGTGTCTGATAAAATTCCCAAGGGAGATAATGTGGAAGAACACATGACTGAGGCATCTACAGAGCCTTCTGCCTCAACATCTGTTCCGAAGTCTGTTGATAAGTCATCTGATGAAAAGGTGACCAATAGCCATCAGGAAGTGCTGGATGCATCTTCCAAAGAAAGTCCTCGGACAGCAGAGAATAACAAGCAAATACCTGTTGCTGCATCTGACGTTAATATACCTGTAGATGAATTGGTATTGGATATCCAATCTGCTGCTCGCGATGCTTCTTTCTTGAGCAAGGAGGGTTGTCTGGACTCGGTCTCTTCATTTGTTTCTGCTCTAAGAAGCTCAGTATATGTGCACGGACCAAACTATAAGGTATACAAGAAATGGAAAAAGGGTAGCACAAGAAAATCAATAGCCTCTCATCAGCAGGGAAATCAAGAAAATGATTCTTCCCATAAAAAGGTCAAGCCAGATGAAAAGAAAATGTCGGAAAGGAAGAAGACAGGGAAAAAGCCAGATTCATCCAAATCCAAATCCAAGAAAGCTCCTGAGATTTCGGATGGAAATGCTTCATCCAGCGCAGTCCTTGTTCTAAAGTTCACTGCTGAATATCCTTTGCCATCAAAAGATGAAATTGTGCGTCTGTTCAGTAAATTTGGCAGCCTCAGCGAAACCGAAACTCGTGTGGTTACAGATTCTCACTCTGTCCAAATTGTATACACAAAGGACTCTGATACAGAAGCAGCCTTTAAGGCAGCAGTAAGTGAGAGACCGTTTGGTGATGGGAATGTTGTTAACTATTCGTTCCAGCAATCTTCGGGTAGCTCAAAGTCCCGCTCCTCTCATTCAAAATCTGCCTCTCGTAAACGAGCTTTGGAGAAACCCGACTCTTCCCAACCAAAAACAGACAACCTTTTATCTGATGTTCGAGTCATCAGGCAAAAACTTGACATAATGTCAGCTATTTTGGAAAACTACCAATCAAAATTTACTCCTGAGGACAAATCCGGCTTGAGGGATGAGATGAAAAATCTTCTAGACAATGTAGAAACAGCGAGCGAGAAGGTTCGGGTGTTTGCTGAGAATTCCCCAGCTTAAACAAAGCTGAGCATCATATTGGTCAAGTCGAGAAACAATCTACAGGTAATAAGCTGCTGTTGATCCAGCATGTTTCTTTGTTTGTTGCCTATTTTTATCAGGACTGTTGCTGCTTATTTCTTTTCTTTCGTTTTTTCTTTCGGGACTCCTGTATGATAAAGTTTATTAATAGCACAATCAGAGGTGTTATAGTAATAAAGGACACTATTAGATCAAATATTCTAGTTTGTTCATTTTATACTCCTTGATCTGCTTGATTTCATTTGCACTTCTGTTCATGAAAGTGGATGTTGTTACTGCAATCAATGTATCTCTGTTGTATAAGCTGGTTTGGCAGGTTGTTGGAATTTTTGTCTGGAACTTTTGGATTTTTGCGGTGTGTGTTTGTTTATGTTTTCAATGATTCGCAGTAATTTTGAGTAGGTAGATTTTACAGATTTCAGGTTTTTGCCCCTGTGCTTCTTCCTTCCACCGTCGAACTAGTATGTTGTTAAACAACACCATCAGCTTGACGAGTTCTTAGGAATTTGTTGGAGTCATTTGCTTTTTATTAGCAGTCGTGGACATTCTTTATTATCTGTAGCTAGTTTGTTTGTTGCTATTTTGTGGGGATTTAGTAGTTGAATGGCGAAGTAATGTGAGCAATTTCTCCATTCAACCATTCTGGTATCAGAGCCACATCTTCTCCATACAATATTAAGAGAGTTGAGTGACTGAATTTCTTGAGTGACTAGATGATAGATCTACATGTTATTGATAGTAGTAGAAAGCTCAACAACCAGAACTACAGTTCTTGGTCTACTTGCGTGATGGGTTATATGCAAGGTCAAAACTTGTGGGAGGTTGTCAATGGGTGTGAAGTTACACACAGCCAACAAAAGTGGATGCGAATGGATCGTTCCGGAAGTGGAATATTAAGGCGGGCAAAGCAATGTTTGCTTTGAAGATGATGGTTGAAGATGATGTGATCGAACAATCCAGTATGCCAACCCTCCCTCCCCCACAAAGAAGCCTGGGATATGTTTTCAAAGAAGAACGATAGAAAGCTCCAACCTTTAGAGAGCGAGTTATTGTCAGATAGCTCAACATGACATGACAATCGCCAATACTTTCACAAAGTGAAGTTAATGTCGATAGCTCAACACAACATGGCAATCCTCCGAAGAACAGACTACTCGATGAACACAACCCCACAGACTACTCGATGAACACAACCCCACAGACTACTGGATTAACAATGTCTGTTACAACTACTGAACTATCGCCAATCCAATTAAGTACGAGATTGAATCCATTCCATCGATCGAGAGACGACTCACTCAGTCTAACTATCTTCATTTGAATGGCAAAGTTCATATCTACTAATTCTGGTAAAGTGCTTCTAAAAACAATTAATCAACTAACTACTGAACTCTAGTAAGTTCTCGCTCAATAACCCAACCAATCCTGATCTGACCTCCCCGAGACCTCCTATTTATAGAGAAGCACCGAAGATTCTGGAATTCAGGTGGTTTTCTTCATGTGCTCTACACATGTTCTCATCTTCTGCTGCGTAGTTCTTCCTGTGAGTTGCGTGAGCCTTGCGTCGTGCGCCTTTCGCAATTGCCCTTTTTCCTGAAATTGTATGCAGAAGAATGTAAATTCTGCCAACTTACCGCACATAGCGACAATGATCTATTTCCATTTCAGTCAAGATTCAAACTTCATTGGTTCTCTAGACACCTACTTTCCAAGCTACTCCATTAGTGAAGGCTTATGTTAGCTACTCCAAGCTAGATATGATGATGAAAAGGTCGATGGTGCGAGGACTTGCGCAACTTGAAGTAAATTCGGACACAATTTGCGTAAGCTGTCAGTTCGGAAAAGCTCATTAGTTACCATACGAAGAATCCAAGTTTCAAGTAAAACAACCGCTCGAGTTGGTGCACTCCGATGTGTTTGGACCTGTGAAGCAACTGTTAGTGAGTAGAATGAAGTATATGGTGACTTTGGTTGACGACTTCTCACGGTGTGGATTATTTTAGGAAGGTAAAGTCTGATGTATTATGTAAGTTTAAAGAGTTTGTAGAGATTGTTGAAGCTAAAGTAGGAAAGAAAATTCTTTCCATACGTTCGGACCACGTGGGAGAATACAAATCGATAAGTTCTCTCGTGCGGCAATGTCGAATTCGGCATCAATTTACTTGTGCTAACACTCCACAGCAGAACGGTGTAGCTGAAAGAAAAGATAGGCCTCTTGCAGAGATCAGTCGAAGTATGCTTCATGCAAAGAACATTCCGGGCAGATTTTGGGCCGAGGCAATGAGTACCGCACCGCAGTCTTTGTAATTAATCAGCTTCCTCAACAAAGGTTATCTTTTCTTTTGCCCTTTGAAAGGCTATGGAATTCGAAGCCTACTGGCAGTTACTTTCGGGTTTTTGGATGTGTGTGCTATGTATTTGTACCTAGTTACGCAGCAAGTTGGACATAAGTGCATTTTTTTAGGAAATGACAGTCAAAGAAAGGGATGGAGATGCCGCGATCCTACAACTGGAAGGTGCTATACATTTTGAAACGTAGTTTTCGATAGAGCTTATTCATGGTGGCCCTCCAACAATGAGGATATGCCAGACTGATGGATCAATTGGAAGGCATAAAGCTCACCTAGTTGCTCGAGGATTTTCTCAACAACATGGACTCAACTATGATGAAACGTTTAGTCAAGTTGCAAAGCTAACAACTGTTCGAATTGTACTTGCCCTTGCTACCAACAAAGGAAGGAATTTGTGGCAGCTTGATGTGAAGAATGCGTTCTTATATGGGGAGTTGGATCGAGAAATTTATATGAATCAACTGATGGGTTTTCAAAAATCACGATCATCTTGAATATGTGTGCAAGCTTCGGAAAGCGCTATATGGTTTGAGGCCAGCACTGAGAGCATGGTATGGTAAAATTGTCGGATTTTTAATTCACAATGGTTATTTGGTAGCACAAGCAGATTCATCGTTATTTGTTAAAGCTAACGGAAGAATGCTAGCTGGCGTGTTGGTGTATGTAGATGATCTAATCATAACAGGTGATTGGGAAGAAGAGATCCACCAAACAAGAAAATATCTATCTGTTGATTCCCAATGAAAGAAGTTGGTCAATTGAAACATTGCCTTGGTCACACTCAAGATGGAATATTTCTCTCTCGGCAAAAATATTGGAATATTTTTCTCTTGGTAAAAATATTCCAAAGACTTGTTGAAAAGGTTTGGAATGCTCACCACCATTGGAGCCAAATGCAAAATTGTGTGCTAATGGAGGAAATTGCAACTATCTATCAACAATTGGTGGGAAGCTTGATCTATCTCACCCCGACGAGGCCGGATATCTCGTATGCAGTTGGTGTGCTAAGTCGATACATGCACAAACAAACAAAAAAAAGGATCATTTGGAAGCTGCTCGACGAGTCCTAAGACATGTTAAGGCACACTAGACCTTGGCATATTTTATAAAAAAGGCGAAAATGGTAAGTTAGTTAGCTTATGTGACGCCGACGGGTTATGTTTTCTTAGTCAGGTCTGAAGCAGTTTCTTGGTGTAGTAAATGACAACCAACAGTGTCTGAAGCAGTTTCTTGGTGTAGTAAATGACAACCAACAGTGTCTTTGTAAACAAGAGAGCATTTGGTTGAAGCAAGTGTTTAATGATTTGCACCAATCAATAGAATATGCAATTCCCTTGAATTCTCTGGATATTAGCCTATATATAGGCCATTTCTTTGAGTAAATTACGTATTCCATTTTTGCAGTCCACTTTGTAACTTTCGCATATACAATTTATAGCGTGTGACCAATTTCACCATTCAACACATGTTTCGATTTATAAATCAAGAGTGGAGTTTAGGGACGGATGCAGGATATTATATTAGGAGGGCGAATTTCTATACTTGATAAATTATAATAACATGAATTTTAAAGAGTGAAATTGAAATATTTTAAGAGGTTCAAAATTAAATTATCAACAAAAAATATAAATAAATACTTTTATTATATAAGAATTTGAAAATTTAAGAGGGCGCGATCGGCTATCCAGTCCCTTGGGACCATCCCTGATGTAGATGGATTGCAAGATGATGGAAGTTAGGGGTTGTATTGCATTCAAGTTTGGACTTAATTAATTCTAGTCCTGAAAATATTACACCTTGTAGGAGTTTATTACATTGTCCATCCTTAAAATCATGGTAACTGCATTCCAAACCATTTTAGTTGCATTTAGGTTTGTAGGGTTTGTTCGCACTTTGCTTGAAAGTATTACTAAATACCTTAGTTGTTTGTTTTTACAAGAATACCTCTTGGGACATTATAAACACACATTTTGTATCGAGAGACTTTAGACTTTAGTGTTCTAGAATGAGGTTCTCTTTTTGTTTGAGGGGTGCATTACCTTACTCCAACACTGTGCAGTCACTGCTTTGTCTTTCTGCTGCCCAAACGGGATAAAGATTCCAACTGAAAATCAAGAATCAATCCTGAATTCCTGGATAGCTGCAACAACAATTCATCTCCAGACAAAAATGCATTAAGAGCTAATAAATAAAGGATTTTCATTTGCGAATTAGTTGCCAAGTGGAGTATTATGGAGATCAACCACACTTCTTACAAGTACACAAGGCAGTCTCATTCCAAATTATGGCTAATGAAGTAGGTTCAACACAAGCAGGTATATTACTACATTTAACACAAGGCGAGCCACAGAAAAACCAACTATATAAACTGAATGCATTCACAGAACCAAAGGTAAGGCAATACAGGACGTCTACACTGTTTCTTTTACATCAAAATAATCTTCACAACCGGCACACAAAAGGGTAGAATAGCACCGTAGAATTCAGTCATCAACAGGGTCTTGAGGAGTCTGATCTGATCTGCGCTTGATGGCAATCACAGGGCAATCCGCATGTTTTGTGCAGAACTCGCTCACAGTCCCAACAAAAACCCTACAACATTAATCAGAAATTTCAACAGAGGTTAAAGCTCGTCTATGAAGTATGCCCCAAAACTCCAGCCCAATTTGTAAAGTGATTAATTTCACCAAGACAAGGCAGATAAAAGAAATAAACTAAAGATGTGGTACAAAACTCACTCACAGTCCCAACAAAAACCCCCCAACATTAATCAGAAATCTCAACAGAGGTTAAAAGCTCGTCTGTAAAGTATGCCCCAAAACTTCAGCTCAATTTGTAAAGTGATTAATTTTCAGCTTTTGAATCTACAAGAACAATACACCAACACAAGGAAAATAGAAGAAATAAAATAAACATGCAGTATATATCCGTACTTCTGGAAAGGACCGAGACCCCTGCTCCCAACGACAAGAAAATCTGGCTGGACCCGTTTTATTTCATGGCAGATGGTTTCTTTAGGATCACCTTTCTTAACCCATGCTTCACAGGCAACCTATAAACATAAATGAACTTCACTTAAGGGAATTTAGAAACATAAAAGAATAATGATGAAAATGCTAGCTGGCCAGATTAAATGGCAAGGATATTGTAGAAGTTCATATCCAAGCATATCTGAGTCTGTTTATATCCAAAAGCGCAGGATTCAACTACAAAGGTCCAGTGTAGAAGGGTTCTTCATACCCCAATTTCATGGCACTTATTCACAAAGTACTCTAACAGATGAATCCCCCTGATCTTATCTCTGTGTTTCAAGCTCTTGAAATCATCAGGAGACGCATAAATGCTATCCATGTCATCAAAGCCTGGACAAATAGGAAAAGTTCATTACTGTCCACAGAATTTCATACCAATGAAAACACATATTTTCAAACAGAATTAGGCAGTATGCAAAACGTCTATGTAAATATAAAGTATTAACACGATTATATTTGTTTTGGGACACAGGAAATGCAGATAATACATGTTTAGGAAACCGGATATATGGCTTCAAATTCACAAAATTCCATGAATTCGTCTGAGCCTAAAAGAAAAACCGATAAATCCAGCATTCAAGATATGTGAGGATGAGTTTTCATGCATCACATATACATTTCAGCAATATTATTTCAGGGATTGTACCTGAGGTACTCTTCATAATGAAGAAATCTAAGATTGTGGCTTTGCTTCTTGAAGTCGAAGCATAGAAGAACATCTACTTTAGTCAAACAGTGAGTTTATGAAGAGGAAACAAGCAAACTTCCTAGATTCCTGACCAGGAGCAGTATAAAGAAAAGACAAGGAGGTTTTCAATGCGCAAGAATCTTTCAGCGAAACAATCTACAACCATCCAGTCAAGATTCTGCTTCAGAGAAGGTAGCAGAAATGTAAAATTGCCTAGGATTCTTGCAGTGTAGATGCAAAAGTTTGTTATATGGCCGTAGATATTTCAACCATCCATGTTTCATTAGCAACACACTTCAATTAGACATCTTGAAAAACATCGGCAATCCTTATGTGGAGAAAATATTGACCTTAATAGAATAAAACTCAAGGAACACCACAAATCTTACTTAGGCAAAAACAAAAGTAAGCAAGGTTAAGGGAAAATTATTTTTCAAAAAGCATAAAAACAGGATACAGAAGGATCATGAGATACCTACAAAGCAGAGGGTAATGCGAAAATTTACAACAGATTCACTCACATTTACAGCACTATCTGAACAGCCACCATTAGCAATGATTTAAATAAAAAGAAAATGACAGATTTTCCCCAGTCTAGATCAGTTTATTCAAATCCCTCAAAAGATGCTGATTTTCTGGTCTCGATGCGAATAAATTAAACTCAATCCAAAATCATACACTAATTTTATCAAACCAAATAAAAAAAACAGCATTACTTAAAAAACAACCATCACGGTTTCAATCAACAGCTCATGGTAACAGTAAGCTCACAGAAAGTACTTAAAAATTAACTCATAATCTGAGATTTCATCCCTTACCATCTTCATCCGGTACTTGAACATGAAGAAAGAGAAGCCTGAAACCCGCGGTATTAGAGCGAACGATTTTCTTCAGAGTCCATTCAAACGCTCCTCTACTACTTATCGAGGGGTGCGGATAGCCCTTGATAGTCGACTCGTTCACCGCCACCATTATCCGCGTCGGATCGCTGCCCTCCGCCGCCATCTTCAGTCCAGCCACCGATCGAAACTCCAAGTAACCGTCCCTTTCTCCCGTTGGCGAAAATCCTAGGCACCGTGCGGACTGTAGAACGAAGCCGGTACGGAACTCGACAATCGATAGTATAAACTTCGGTTTTATGAATTAAGGGTGTGTTTGGTTATTGAAGAAAATGACCGCATAAGAAGTTTTGCATATATTGCCAGGAAATGTCCTGCCAAACATGCCTGAAATGGGCGGTGTTTGTGTACTGTTTGTCTTGTAGACCAGCAGAGACACGTGGTCTCATTCTCGTCAATAATTGAACGCCACGTGTCACCAAATTAGCCGAGAAGTGTGTGGAATGTCAGTGGGCTGGGGTCGGGCATGGCAACCCAGGTACTACGTGTACTTTGTTGGCCCAACCAGGTAATTGCCTAATTTAGTTGGCCACTTTTAACTTTAACCGAGAGTTAAAATTGAAAGTGAATTAATAGTAAATAAATTTATTGTTATCCAACATCTTTAAATACTTCCTCCCTATTTAATTACTCGTTACACTTTCCTTTTTGGGTGTTTTTATTTAGTGGTTACACTTTCCTTTTTGGGTAAGTTTTTGTGGTGAAATGAAGGGTATTTTTGGAATGAAGCCCACTGTTTGACTTTTTATGTGTGTGGTGTGGTTGTTATTATGTTGTGGGGCCAAGGGTATTTTTGAAAAAATTGATCCTCCTTAAAATGCGTGAAAAAATGAAGTGTAACGAATAATTAAATACGGAGGAAGTATGATGTAATCAAAGTTATATCATGACTATTTTGAATAATTTATTTATCTGAACATCTTTTAACAAACATTCACACTTTGACATATAATATCAATTTGGAATTCTTGATTCTAAGATTTGATCCATACTCCCAATCTTAAATATGTTTGTGCAGTAAACACTAGAGGCAAAAAAAATCAGTAGAAACGAGGTATTACAAGTTCACTCATTGTGACACCTTCGTGTTCTCAATAATAATCTTGAGAGCTTTGCATTTGACAATTCAAAATGAGGCATGTTGCTTGATGAGGCGCCACCTATTATCGCGCTTGCATTGAGGCCCATCTCACCAGCAAGTGCCTGTATCTCGTCCTCCCTCTTTATCACCCTATCGTAGCAAATGAACCTTCCGGAAGCGGTCTTTTTCATCTCCTCAAACATGCGTACATGTGCCTTTGCCAATTGGTTTATGTCGACAGTTGCCAGCATGCCACATGTGTACATCTCTTGGATCCCCTTGAGATATGCAATGGTGGAGGTTGGGCTTCTGTTGTAGGCCTCAGGACCTGTGATGAGTCCGGGACATATGGTCACGAGCTTGAAATTGCTCTCTTTGGCGATCTCCCAAGCTGCCTTTTCTGCCCACAGCTTCCCCAGAGCATACCAGAGCTGTGGATAATTGGGTGTGTGAGTGTAAGAAATAAATTTAGCTTTTGTTGACGAGTGACCGTGTATACCTTTTTCCTTGTACAGACAGATTCATCGCTCCAGCACTTGTGGTCAATTAGTGATGGAGATTCTTGTAGAGAGTCGTTGCGCCAAATGCAGGTCAAAAGTGAAGAGGTTAGCACACAGTGTTGAACAGAAGGTGATAGTCTGCACGCGGTCATCACATTCTTGCTCGCGTTGGCCTCGATATTGGCCATGACTTTCTGCAGATCATATAGATATGTTGATCACAGGGTCAAGACCATTGCAGTAACAAATTTCTACCAAGGCAAAATTTGTACAAATATATATGTATATTTAAGGTACATTGCCATGTGCAGAAACTTGACATTGTAAGCTAGACGACATTTTCAATCGACAAAACCTATGGCTACATTTGATGTTGTCCGTGGAATTATGCATATGTATATTTAGATGGGGGTATTTCACAATCGCATATTTTTTTTCTCTCAAAACACTTCCCCGATTTTTTATTTAGTTGACGAATTTTATATTGTTGATAAATTATTTTAAAATTTATATCTAATATTTTTATAGTATAATTATTATTTATATTTTTTTTTGTATATTATCTAATATTGCATTCTCTCACCAAAATATATTCATACACATTTTTATTTCATACTTTCACGGTCCAATTTAGTTGTTACTAATGAAGTGTCACACTAATTCCTAATAGAGTTACAAACAAATTGGGATGGAAGAATGGAGTATAGATTCATCTAAAAAATACAATTTTTTCCGAATAAAACAAACATCCATACGTTCATATGAAGTTGTCTGTCGGTTATAAATTCAATATATGGGATCTTCACGAAGAAAACATGTCAACGAGAGCTGTAAGAATGTCTACCGGTAGACTGCGTGAAATTTATATCTGCCTACCAAACTCTCACCTTTGGCCTATTCAGGCCTACGTAGCATCACTGGCTGCCACTCGATTTACCAAACTCTTCAAATGCATGTGATTTTAGATCATGTCGCAAGAAGTATATATTTAGCTAACCACGCCCACTAAAGCATTGAATGATTTTAATTATCGTGGACACGATTAGAGGTCACTAGATCAGACACAACAGCATGGTTAGTTACCTTGGTTTTTCAAATCAACTCCTACCAGATTAGTGGAACTACTGTCCAGAAACCAAATTAAAGGAAAAGCAGTACTCACAGTGTAACCAGATAGCCCAGAAGGGTCAACAAATGCAGCAGTGTGGAATACACCATGGCAACCCTCGAATGCCTCAGTCAGGCTTCCAACTTCATTGAGCTTTGCCATAACCACTTCAACAATGCTGTTGTTCAGTCTCATCTCTCCAGAAATTTCCATCTCCCTCAGCTTATCAACATCTTCTGCACTTTCAATTTAAAGCCATTAATTGCATACCAGACAACATACGCAATAGAGCAATTTGGATAGGAGAACCAAGTAGTGCCATTAATTGTGGCCCCAGCCCCCAGCTACCAATATGGTAATTTTCTCCCTTAATTTAATTGAAGAAATAAACTTGAGGCACCTAATCCAAACTAGGATATTTGTTACTTTAACTGTGCATCGTGAAAACATGTCAAAGTCACTACCACGCAAGTGGGTGGTCATTAATAAAGTCAACTTTTTCTAGAAGATCACATAAAAGAAAAATGAAATAACAAAACTCAAGTAAGCCATCCCATCAAACCAATGAAATTAAATTAATAGGCTACGGAATCAGTTCTTTATAAAATTATGTCATAGATGGAGATATAACAAATGCTTACTAACTTTCAAAGAAAATCTAAAGACAAATGCTGCTGGTAAATAGCTTTTATACAATCATTCAAGGAAACACGGTAGTCTTACAAAAAAGCAATACAAAACATTTTCTATTCTGTAAATGGGAAGTCACATGCTTCAGTGTGTCATTAGTTTCAATCAATTCAAATAATCTAATTTTACTGCTAGCCCAGTATCCTGGATGGTTCTTCCGCATTGCCCGATACCACTGCCCATTCCTTTTCCTCTTTTACTCTAATTTGTTCAAATAAAATTTTCGGTCAAAATAGAGTTGCTGTAGTTTGTCGATATGCATTTGGACTTATGTGAAGGGCCAACGGAGTAGAAGCCCCTGATGCATATCAGTAATATTTTATACCTCATATAGTAATATTTTGAAATTTATCGCTGTAAAAAAAGGTCAAAGTTTCAAGTTTTCAACCGTTTGCAACAGTGAACGATTTTAACAAATTCACGGAACATAAAACAAAGCTCAAATAGCAGTTCAATAAAACTCGATAAATAGAAAAAAGTCCCACAAATCTGGTCGAACTGGTTTTCGTTTTTCCAAAACAGAATGCTGAAATGCTATTGAAGATGAATTTTCGTCACAGATAAATCATTTCAATTTTCAGAAACGCGCACCAATCGCAATACATAAATACTTATACCAACAACTAAATATCCTATATTGGAATTCTAAAAAAAAAGGCGAGAGCAATATAAGCAAGAAAGCGCACCTTCATTATCAACAATGATCCGAACAGAGTATCCGTTGACCAGGAGCTGGTTCACGATAGCGATTCCGATGTACGATACGCCGCTGGTGACGCAAACCATCCTTTCTGTCGCATCGCCGCTGTCTCCCTCCGGCAGCACATTCTCACGCCGCTTGAATCCATCGTCGTCCTTCCTCCGTTGCACCGCCGCGCAGGATAGCAGCATCTGGCGGAAATCCTCGAGCTCCGCCTTCCGCGTCTCCTCCAATATCACAATCCCCATTGCCGTCCAGCTCACTCCGACCTTAATATGCAACTCTCGATATCTTCTCCTTCACGCGCACTGGCTTTCTCGACTTCTACGCCGAATCGCTATCCATGAATCGATTGCCGAAGCAAATTTAGCTGCGTGATGAACTGTCACCGTCCGACAGAGAGAGAGCGACTTTTAGTTGGGGAGCGCCAAATCGTTGAACGGCAGGTACGATCCTCGTGGGTGTAGAAGCTTATATAGCAAGGCGAAGGTAGATGTAGCCTCCACTATACATGTTAATGGGCTGGGCAGAGCGATAAAACAGTTGAAAAGCCCAGTCCATATTCTATGATAAGTTGGGCATATGGGCTATTTTCTACTAAGCCCAATTGGAAAAGGCCCAACCAGTGAATTTTTAGATTTTTTAAAAAATTAAAACTGAGGAATGATTGGCATACGGTCATGCAATATTTTTCTCCACAAGTGGGCCCATAACAGCGACAGATTGGGCCCACATTGCACGTGGCTAAAGTATCTGAGTAAACTAAACAAAGGTTTAAATCCATGGCCCAACAGCCACGGCCCGTCTGTGTCTGCCACAAATTGTTAACGTGTGACTCACGACCTACTCCAATTATTACAAGGTATCCTTGTCGTACTTGCTCTCCTGCTACTGTCCGAAACGCCCCCTATACGACGCCGTACATACCAGTGAACGGTGGTTCCAGATCTTTCGGTGTTTATTTTACTACAAATGGTGCCCTAGATAATCCTAAGATGATGCAGGATGTCAATCTGAAAATAAGCCATAATTTAATTGGAATTGTACAAATTTTTCCCTAAAATCACGACTTGATTTGATATGGTGGAGCAACCATGGCCGCTGGGCTACCTGCCCCGCAACAAACGCCCACTGTATCGCAAAGTCGAGTCAACTAAGCCTCTCTGCCATCACTGCATTGGCCAAAATTCCCTCATTACCTCTCAACGCTTGGGATCGCGCCACGCAATCTGACGGCCACGATGACCGATGGCGACTAAGGAAGACGCCCTAAGGCCCTACTGTGTCTCCGTCTATCCGTGTCCCTGTACTCCTTTCTCTTACAACGTTTAGATTTACCCAAGTAACAACAAAAACGGGCTTAATTGCAATGATATTTATAAAAATCGGGAAAATATCCCGATCTGGAGGATTAGGTTAATTTGGGGATAAAGACGAAGTGGGTTTAGAATTAGCGGAATGGGAGTAAACATTTACTGCGTCAGCACAGCAGCCCATGTGTTTGCGGAAATGGCAACTGATATTGACGGCATTAATTGGCCCGAACAAATCTTGGCTATTCCTTCCTCAACCCCTTCTCTGGTTTTTCCATATCTGAAGTCTGCTTCTTGACTAAATCCTCAAAGTAGCTGCACCAAACCAGCACCTACATTTTTCCATTTTTCCCCCTTTCCCACACACCAAGAAGCGTGTGTATACACGCAGCTGTATGTATGTATGGATTCCAAAGAGTACGCCAATGGCTGAAGGAAGAAATCTGTAGAACTTCTTATCAAAGTAAAGAATTTTTGGTGAGAAAGTAAGGGTCTTGGTCTCTTTGAGGTTTCCTTCACAGCTCACTTTGGTTGTATGTGCTCATTAGTTTATTTTCCTTCTGGATCGAGAATGGGGGCTTTTCTTGTACCTCTTCTTATGCTTTACCTTTCTTGAACTCTGCAAACATTTGTCTCAGCTCAGTAATGGAGGAATAGTTGGTTAGGGTATTCAATTTTTAGGTTAATTGGTTTATGCTGTATCCTTGCTGTTGTTTGATTTTTTAATTTTAGTTCATTCGAGCATTTGTTGACTGAGAAGAAGGATTCCTTTTCTTGGGAAGAATGACAGGTCCTAGGAGGACACGGATTCGATTTAGTAGGCTATATTCGTTTTCTTGTTTTAAGTCTTCTTACAGAGATGAGCACAGTCAAATTGGACAGAAGGGCTTTTCTAGGATTGTGTATTGTAATAGCCCTAACAGCCAAGAGCAGGTTGTGCTTAGGTATAATTATGTTTCGACTACCAAGTACACGGCCTTTAATTTTATCCCAAAGTCATTGTTCGAGCAGTTTAGGAGGGTTGCAAATTTGTATTTTCTTGTGGTAGCTTGTGTATCGTTTAGTCCGCTGGCACCGTACACTGCTTCTAGCATTCTTTTTCCTTTGATTATGGTAGTTGGAGCAACGATGGCCAAGGAAGCAGTCGAAGATTGGAGGCGTAGGAAGCAGGTTATTGCTAAATGATAATGCCTTTTTGCAGTATTTTTTTTACCTTATGTTTTGTGCCTTTTTATTTTCTTTACTGCTGGTTTTGTTTGAACTCGCTTCCTTACCTGAAGTAGCAAATTTTGTTTGGCTGAGAACATGTGTAGCGTAAGTAAAATTTTTGGATTGTAAAATGAAACATTAATCAAGAGACAGTGCATGATCAATTGGACATCCTGGTTGAGCAATGTGCTTACGTTTCGCCTTAATATTTTGAGTTTGGTGAATAGCTCAACTGATGCAGTATGAGGTGTTTGTTGCAAGATGGAATTCGATTTAGCATTTTCACTTAATCACGTATTTTAGTCCTTTATCATGCACGAAGAAGTGATTAATTACGAATTATGATGATTGTAGCTTTGTTCTTTCCATTTTTATGTTTTGTAATGAATCCGAGTGAGAAATTCTAATTTAATTATTTCATTTCAGGATATAGAGGCCAATAACAGGAGGGTTGAAGTTTATGATAGAGATAATAGTCGTTTCCACGAAACCAGGTGGAAGGAACTACGGGTTGGGAATCTTGTAAAAGTTTACAAGGATGAATATTTTCCTGCTGATCTTCTTCTTCTTTCATCAACCTACGAGGATGGAATTTGTTATGTTGAAACGACAAATTTAGATGGAGAGACTAATCTGAAGGTGAAGCATGCTTTAGATGTTACGTCCTCGCTAAACGATGACGATTCGTTTCAGCAATTTGATGCGGTTATCAAGTGTGAGGACCCAAATGAAGATCTTTATTCATTTGTCGGCACACTCTTTTATGACAGCCAGCGGTATCCCCTTTCTCTGCAGCAGTTTCTATTAAGGGATTCTAAATTACGAAATACTGATTATGTGTATGGCGTGGTTGTGTTCACCGGTCACGACACTAAAGTAATGGAAAATGCAACTGATCCTCCTTCTAAGAGGAGTAAGATTGAGCAGAAGTTGGACAAAATAATCTATGTTCTTTTCAGTATGTTGATTTCTATATCGTTCGTGGGGTCTTTCTTTTTTGGAATAATTACTGAAAATGACATAGTGAATGGAGAGTTGAGGAGGTGGTATCTCCGACCAGACCTTACAACTGTGTTTTTCGACCCAAAAAGAGCTATTCTGGCTGCGTTTTTCCATTTCTTGACTGGGCTTATGCTGTATGGATATTTGATACCTATATCTCTTTATGTGTCGATCGAGATGGTAAAAGTTTTACAAAGCATATTCATTAATCAAGATCAGGACATGTATTCTGAGGAAATGGACAAGCCAGCACATGCTAGGACTTCTAATTTGAACGAAGAACTCGGTCAGGTGAATACTATTCTCTCGGATAAAACCGGTACCCTGACGTGCAACTCGATGGATTTTGTTAAATGCTCAATCGCTGGAGTGGCTTATGGCCGTGGTATGACTGAAGTAGAGAAAGCACTTGCAAAGAGGAAAGGGGATATAATCCCCGACTCTGAAATTACTAATGCCTATACTGAAAGGTCCAGGGATGGTGGCATAGCCTCAAGAAAATCAATTAAAGGCTTCAATTTCCACGATGATCGCATTATGAATGGAAACTGGGTAAATGAACCTCATGCAGATGTGATTCAGAAATTCTTTAGAGTGTTAGCTCTCTGCCATACCGCAATTCCTGAGGTCAATAAAGAAACGGGTGAAATTACCTACGAAGCTGAGTCACCTGATGAAGCTGCCTTTGTCATTGCTGCACGGGAGCTTGGGTTCGAATTCTTTGAAAGGACGCAAGATAGCATCTCTTTGCATGAGTTAGATCATAAAAGCGGCAGGAAAATTGATAGGTTTGTGTTGGAAAATTTTATAATGCTTCATGAAACTTGGAATTATGATTACAAGTTTGCAACTCATTTATTTTGTTACCGTCATAAAAAATCAGAGTAGATATGACCGTTGTCTATACTGTATTTTATTCCTTACTTCAGATCATATACTCTGCTTCATATCTTGGAGTTCAGCAGTGCTCGGAAAAGAATGTCCGTGATTGTGAAGAATGTGGAGAATCAGCTGTTGCTCCTTTGCAAGGGTGCAGACAGGTATCCCTCTCTCAGGACTCTGTTCTTACAGAAAATTGATTTTCTTATAACTGATGTTCGATTGAGACTTTCCTCCTTTCACCAATTGTTTGCTCTGATATGTTCGTGCAGTGTGATGTTTGAAAGGCTGTCAAAGGACTCATCGGATTTTGCGGCTACAACAAAGGATCAAATTAAAAGATATGCGGAAGCAGGTTTGCGAACTCTTGTAGTTGCAGGTCGTGAACTTAGTGAAAACGAGTTTAAAACTTGGGAAGAAGAGTTTCTGGAGGCCCGGATGTCCGTAACTGGTGATAGAGATGCACTGGTTGAGGCAGCTGCCGATAAGATAGAAAAGGACTTAACTCTCCTTGGCGCCACAGCTGTTGAAGACAAGCTACAAAAAGGGGTTAATATCAATATTGCATATTACATTTCGTTTCCAAATGTTTCTCCAGTCTATGATATCAATTCTCATCCGTTTATTGGTTTACTTCATCAGGTTCCTGAATGCATTGAAAAACTAGGAAATTCTGGAATAAAAGTTTGGGTTATAACAGGTGATAAAATGGAGACAGCAATAAATATTGGGTAAGAGTAACTAATTGCTTAGGGTTTCATAGCTGCAGTTATAATAGTGTTAGGCCATTCGTTCCTTACAGTACCACATGATCTGTAGGTATGCTTGTAGCTTATTGCGAGAGGGCATGAGGCAGATTGTGATTACTTTAGATTCAGCCGAAATTAATGAGCTTGAAAAAAACGGAGACAAGGAGGCTGTTGCAAAGGTACTGCCTTTACATCTTGTCTTGACATTACTATCAACTTTAAAATTCTGCATGTTTTAATGGATTTGAGCATGCTAGGCTTCAAGAGCAAGCATTGCAAAGCAACTTAGAGATGGGAAATTGCAAATGCTCTCATCTGAAGGAATGACTATTAAATTCGGATTGATAATAGACGGCAAGTCCTTGTCTTTTGCTCTCAGCAAAGATATGGAGGATCTATTTTTGGATCTTGCAATTAATTGTGCATCTGTTATCTGCTGTCGATCAACACCTAAACAGAAGGCACTTGTATGTCTTTATGATTAAGCTTTGCTTGTATCTGTTAGTTTTTGTCTTCCTTTCTTTTGTGAATTTGGCATCATTAGAAGCAGAAATAATGAGATGCCGCCGTTGAAGATATTCAGGTAACAAGATTGGTTAAAAAGGGTACGGAAGGAACAACGCTAGCAATTGGCGATGGCGCAAATGATGTTGGCATGCTTCAAGAAGCTGATATTGGGATCGGCATTAGTGGCGTCGAAGGCATGCAGGTAACCTCAGATTCTGTTTTGGTTCATCTTGATGGCCGGCTTTCCTGTGTTTGGCAAAATCAAATCCTGTTGGTTTATTAATTAGTTGGATTGGTCTAGTGTGTGTTGTGCAGAGCGTGTTTTGTATGCTCGTCAGTTTTGGTTTTTCTGAATTGGATATGGAACCTTGTACCGTTTTCCTGCAAGAATATTTGGAAGCGAAGTTTGGATGATGTATTTTGTTTAATATCTGGGATTTTCATTGGTTTGGCAATTTTTATGCAGGCTACAATGTCAAGTGACTTTTCCATAGCGCAGTTTCGCTTTCTGGAACGCCTTTTGTTGGTTCACGGCCACTGGTGTTATAGGCGAATATCAATGATGGTACGCAGTCCATCTTTGTTTTTTCCACTTTTCGATGTCAAATATTAGTTTCTAATCTAAGTGCACATTGACATCTGAATTCGTCTTGCAATTTACATGTGTCGATTTTGCAATTTACACGTGTCGATTTTGAAATCAATCTCATGCGACTGCTGCAGATATGCTATTTCTTTTACAAGAACATCACATTCGGGTTCACCTTATTTTGGTTCGAGGCCCGGGCTTCCTTCTCCGGCCAACCTGCTTACAACGACTGGTACATGTCGTTCTACAATGTCTTCTTCACGTCGCTTCCCGTGATCGCCCTTGGTGCATTTGATCAGGATGTTTCTGCACGTCTCTGCCTTAAGGTATACAACCCTTCAATCCCTGCGTCCCTCATTTCCACCAAATACAAACTGAACTAACCCTTGTATATCCTGTGTGCTCCACAGCATCCCGTGTTATACCAAGAGGGCGTGCAAGACGTTCTCTTCAACTGGCCACGCATTCTCGGCTGGATGCTGAATGGCATCCTCAGCTCCATGATCATCTTCTTCTTCACGACAAACTCAGTCCTCCACCAAGCCTTCCGCAAGGATGGCCAGGTGCTCGATTTCGAAGTCCTCGGTGTCATGATGTACACTTGCATTGTCTGGACAGTGAACTGCCAAATGGCCTTATCCATCAACTACTTCACTTGGATCCAACACTTCTTCATCTGGGGCAGCATCGCCTTCTGGTACCTGTTTTTAGTAATGTACGGTGCCATGTCGCCTGTAATCTCCACAACCGCATTCCAGGTTCTGGTGGAGGCCTGCGCGCCGAGCCCTTTCTACTGGCTGGAGACCCTTGTCGTCGTCCTGTCCACTCTGCTACCATACTTCCTGTACAGGGCCTTCCAGACACAGTTCAGTCCCATGATACACGACCATATCCAAATGTGGAGACGGGAAAGCGCGGCGGGGATGGAAGCTTCTGGAGAATTGTCTGTTAGTGTTAAGGGAGGTAAGTTGATAGAGGAAGATACATTGTTGAGTAAACGGTAGAGTGTGTAAGTGTGTACGTATATTGGAGCTTAGATATTTGTACAAGTGATAGAGGCTATAATTGTTTGTATAGTTTTGAGGTTGAGATATTTAGACAAGCGTGTATCATAATTCATATTGTAGTCTGTAGATGAGAAATCATGTGATCCTTGTTTGAGTTGGTGTCTTTTTTATACCACGTAAGTTTTTTATGTTTTTTTTGGGCAAATAGTGTTGTATCTAAAAGCAGACTTTTAGCTCTAATAAGGGTCTGGCTTTTTATATTTTAATATTTGT
>MAYD01466600.1:0-10371 GCA_001909325.1 Ruellia speciosa
ATAACTATTTCCTAAGTTAGTGGTTCTTCATGGATTTTTTAAAGAAATCACACTGATGATTTTATTTCTTGTTATAGATCACAGAACAAATTTATGTTGGATCATGTATTCAGACAGAAGAAGATCTAGCAACCTTGGCTACTACAGCGGTGAGAGCTATCATTCCTTAATTTTATTTACCACTGCTAGCTTTTTCAATTTTATGTTCTTTGATTTTGATACCACCATTGTCTACATCAAAATGGTAGATTGAAATCATCATTCATCCATTTATTTAGAATCTGAATCTGTATGTTGTTATTTACTTCTTGCTCAAGGCAACCCCGAATTCACTGAGGGTGGCAGTCTTTGTCAAGAGATCTATCCAATAATTCTCTCTAGGATTTTCCTTCTACAGTGTGTGTGTGTGTGCATTCTGGGGCATTATCCCCCCAAAACTACGATGACAATTGATCTATAATTGTTCACATGCTCACCAAACTGCTTGGAATTCCTGCATCAGGGAGTCACTGCTGTGCTTAATTTCCAGAGTACAGTGGAAGCTGCAAATTGGGGAATTGATTCAAATGCAATCAATGAATCATGCCAAAATTATAATATCCTTATGATTAACTATTCAATAAGGTAATAACAGTTTTGCTTTCTGAAGTCAGTGTTGCCTTTTCCCATTTGCTGTATAAAAATCAATTTGAATAGCTCATGTTATTTAATAGTGTCAACCGCCAAGTAAATTAACTACTGGTTGAAGATATCTCCATTTTCTTTCATTTGAGAGATGTGTTGCTGATAGAGTGTTCACTAGATACTCAACTTGTTTTCACTTCAGGGATGCAGATTCATTCGACATGAGAAAGAAACTTCCCTTCTGTGTTGGCCTTCTGCTGCGTTTACTAAAAAAGAATCACCGAGTTTATGTCACTTGCACTACAGGGTTTGATCGATCACCTTCTTGTGTAATTGCATATCTTCATTGGATGACAGATACTTCCCTTCATGCAGCATACAATTTCATCACTGGGTTGCATTCATGCAAACCTGATAGGTAGTCTACTTTCTATAGTCAAAATCTGTTATCCATTCATTGGCCCAACTGCCCAAAACCTCAAGTACAATGTGCGTGTGCACCGTGTCATGAATAATTAATATGTTAAATGCAGACCAGCAATTGCCTGGGCCACATGGGATCTCATAGCCATGGTTGAAAGTGGCAGGCATGATGGTCCTTCAACCCATGCTGTGACCTTTGTATGGAATGGACATGAGGTAAGAAGATTAGTGCTAGAACCAAAAATTTCTACTGCTGAAAATTGATTAAATGACAATGTAGCATATGCAAATAAGTTATCAAACATTTTTATCTTGAAACTGTCCTCTGATTTCAGGGGGAAGAAGTATATCTGGTGGGAGATTTTACTGGGAACTGGAAAGAACCGATCAAAGCTGTTCATAAGGGTGGACCAAGATTTGAAACTGATGTTAGACTTCCACAGGGAAAGTATGTATACCTGCTTCTGTTAATTAGGATATTGATTCACTGGTCTCCGAATTCTTACTGAATCAAATCATAACATTATCTGATTGCTCAATTTTTTGGTAAAAGTGAACAAAACATCTTTACTTTCACAGCACAACGCTGAATTGCGTTTATTCTTGTTATGAGAAGAACCAAGTTCCTAGTACAAAACTACACATATTCTCTACAGACAATATTTCACTAACTTCACACATCTTTTTCACTGTTTGTGTTTGCTTATTTTATTATTTGACCTCTCATGTTTCCGTTTGTCATGTTGAAAGTGTCGACTAATTTCAGATTTAGCATGACTATATTGACTCTTACATCTATAGATTGTTACCGTGACAGGTATTACTACAAGTATATTATTAACGGGGAATGGAGGCATTCAACAGCTTCACCAACTGAAAGGGACGACAGGGGAAATATTAACAATGTGATTGTAGTTGGCGATGTTGCCAGTGTGAAACCATTGATTCAACCACAGAAGAAGGTACAGTAATTTAAGTCCATTACAAAAAATACAAGTTCTAAACCATGAACGAAAAATAAACAAGATATCCAAATCTGAAGCATTTTGCTATGCCCATGTTTATTTATTTATTTGTCTACTGTTCTACTGATATAGAAGTAATTAACTACTGTGCTCTATTTATTAGGATGCCAACATTGTGAAGGTCATTGAAAGGCCATTGACCGAAAATGAGCGCTTTATGTTGGCAAAAGCAGCTCGATGTGTTGCTTTCTCCGTTTGTCCAATAAGGTTGGCCCCCAAGTAAAGATGGCATCTTGCTGATAACAGCATCCACAATATATCCAAGACGGGTTTCTCTTCGAGATCTCACTTCTTTCCAGGTTGTACCGTCTTGGCATTGTCACTTGGGCTACATTTGAAAAATGCAGCTTTGGAAGAGAACCAGATGGCATGATTGGACTTCTCAAGGAGGTGAGATAGCAAACGTTTTAAAGACCGTGTATCGATATGTTGTAACTTATGAAGCTCATTAGCTGAAATAGAATGTGTACGTAGATTTGATACACTGGAGCATTTAAGTTTGTGCTCTAAAAAGACTGCTCTATGGAATATGTATCTCCCCATAAACGTCAGACTGCTCTATATTGAGCTGATGGCCGACTGTCATCGGCACTTTTATGAACATCACATCCCCATGTCAATAATTTGATGCTACGCGTGCAATAAAATTGAAAGAAATCTAAAGCAGTAGTCAATTTAAAATGAAGAAAAAATACGTTTAAGATTGATTGTTTTTATGTAAAGTTTGCTGCTACATGGACTCTCCTCTCGTGCTGGGCCGGTGGATCAGCCGCCAGATGCCCGAAACCAACGCATATCATACCATAGTTACTGCCTCAATTCTTGGGGATCAATTGAGCACACATCATGTCCTATAATGTTTTACGTGAAGGTGATCAGATAGCTGACACTGGCCAATAGAGGAGTGACTGATGAAGCTTTGTTCACAACCAGTTACCCGTGGGATGAAGTCACAACTCACGAACCTCCTCTTTGCAGCCGGCATCCATTTCCTACGACCCTAATGGGTTTCTCATTTCTTTCTTGTCTTTTTCCTATTGCTGCCTCTTTTATTGTTTACTTGTCACGAAAAAAATTGATAACGTGTCTTACCTACTATATTTCAATAACAAATAAAAAATAATAGTGGGAATACTTTTGAGCCACGTATCGATACAAAAGATGGAGGGGGATTGAAGAACAAAACGTTTAGACCGTGTATTTGAGGTAAACTAGTAAAATTTGCAACGCAGGAGGACGGAGGGTAGATTGGTAATTTGAATAAGGTATTTTCACAAGGATGTGGAGAGTATGTCCTCAGAATGTGCACATAATTTGGAGCTACTTGAGGCCTAGAAATTAATCAATACAGGGGCCATTGGTTCCAGCCACCTCATTGAAACTATATAATAACAATAATTCTCTTCAATAAATTTAAACCTCTGTTTGATGCCCTTGCAAGATCCATGAAACCCATCATTAATTTCCAACATCCACGTATTAATCGAAAACCCTTTTGTTCTGCCAACATAGTACTGCAATCTTGGGATTTTATATCTTTGAGTGTTGTCAATTAGGAAATGATAAGTACTTGTTTGTTTTGTACATACAATGCATCTTCTTCCACAGTGAGCCAGCAGCAGCAAGCAGTCTTAAACCATGAACAAGGACTCGTCGGGTTAGTACCAATTAATCTTTCTTATTCAAAATTGCGCGATACCCCATCATTTTTATTTGCGTGTGTACATTTTTCACATGCATGCTTCTTTGTACATGTATTGAACAATGGAACTCAGTGAATGTGCAGATACAGTAGCTAGTAAGTAACAGACTAACAGGCAGGGTAATTTAGTCTTCATATTTATATATTTTTATGATATGACATAAACAAGGAAGATATATGTATGTGGAGAAGAGATAATGCAGGTAAAGACGTGGAGACTGGAGAACTGGAACCAAGTTCTGATGATAGGGTCTTATCCTTTCAAGTTTTATCACCTCCCTACAATTCAACGCTGTCACCATTTATGCTCCAATTAAGATCATGGCATGTCCCTTTGTTTGCACTACGTGTCACTTAGATATGCATCAAACTTTAATATATTCTTCCTCTTTTTTTTTTTAAGTTGATGCATTATGGTTATGCACTAAATTTAAGAAGCGAGAGAAATATAATATTTTAATAGTGATTGAAAATAGAAATATGGTATTATTATAATAGTTGATGGATAAAGAAAATGGATATTATGATTTAAAAGAGAGAAAATAACTATTTTATTATTTGATGGTAAGAAAAAATAGAACAAAAAAGAAAATGTATCAAGTATATCAAAATGTCAAAAAAAAACGTATGAAGTTAAAAAAAATGAAGGTAGTATTCATGTACAACAAATTTCATTAAATTTTAAGTGAATAATATGGAATTCTTGGTTGGTAATTAAATTTCATCATGTACAAATTGTAACTTCAAGAAAAATGAATGTGCATATATAGGTTAATATGCATGTAAAGCACATTGCTCGATCGAGATAATTAAATATTTTTTAATGTTATTCCATGCAATATAATTCCAAGCTAGCTATCCTCAAATGCACCTAATCAAGCAAACTTTCATTTAACTAAAAAGAATTAACGACAAAATAATTTGTGAGGGATCCAGTGCCCAAATATAATGTTGCCTAAATATTAGCATGGATATAATTGTGAATTCCGTGACAAAAAAATTATGTCACTAATTAATGTTTTGGTAACTATATGGCATTTTTCACGTAGGTTGTTTCTCTAATAATTTCATAATAATAATAATAATAATAATAATAATAATAATATTTCATTCACTTATGATTTCTTTTTCTTTTCTTCTTGAATCTTGGTTTTTCAAAAGTTGATGATATGCCCATAATTCACCAATGAATTTCCAACACACAAACCTGATCTGCAAATGCACCCATGCATGCAGCTACTGTGTGGCTTATTTTGTCCAGCTTTCCCTTTCCTTATCCCAATTGGCAATCCTTAGCTCCCCATTGCTTCTGCAAACATTAAGGAGGATAAAGACACTTAATTATTTATAGTTTCTCAATATAAAAATGCACTCCCATATTGGGGCCATCGCGCAATGTCGACTATCAACGGCTGCCTCGCGTCTCACCTCATCCATTCCTCCACCACCTCCTTCCGGCCTGTCGCCACTGCCAGGCTCAACCCCCCCACCTCCTCCGCTGCTACTCCTCCGCCGCCCTCCCTCATCAGAAACCAGCCTGTTTTTGCTGCCCCTGCCCCCATCATCCACCCCCTCTTGGTACATAACACTACAACATATAAATATATACTGCAGCATATAAATGTATAAATAATGTACCTCTTTTTTGGATTTCCCTTTCTGGTAATTGGTAGTGTTTTTGTGGAACAAGTTCTGCACAATTCCCACGTGAATATGGTTGGAAGTTTTTTTTATACTTCCAACAGTTTGGTGACACATCACATGGCGTGTCACCCGTCAGATGAATTGCTGTTACTGCTAGAAGTGAAGCCACCTTCACCATTGTTGGGTGACTTCTTCACATGAATCCTTCACTTACCACAATAATAGAAACAATAATAATACCTGCAGGCATTGTCCAAATCCCACATATACATATGTCACTGCAGTAGGCAACAAAATTATAATAGAATTTACAAAGGCTACTCCCTCTATATACTACAATACATATAGGACTTGCAATGTACTTACTCTTAACCATTTGTAGAGTTAAATTATATGTTGCTATAGTGATAGCATTGTAAAATTTCTAATGCATTGAATTACCAAAAAAAAAAAATTGCAGAAAGAGGAGATGGGGAAGGACGCTTACGAGGAAGCCATTGCTGCACTCCAGAAGCTTCTGAGGTAATTTTTCTAAATGTGTGTTGAAATAATTAAGCCCTTCAAAAACATTACTTAAAATATTGGGAGGGTGCATGCAGTGAGAAGGAAGACATTGGACCTGCAGTCGCGGCGAAAATTGATGAGATCACGGCGGACCTGAAGATGTCGGCTGGCACAAAGATGTCGGCTGGCACTGTCTCATCTACAGACACTGTTGAGAGGCTGAAAACTGGCTTCATCCACTTCAAGAGGGAGAAATATGAGTAAGCCAGGATAACCAAGCCAACATGATTTCCCATATATAAATTGAAATAACTGCAGATTAAGATAACTTAGAATCATATTGTGTGTGCATGATTGCTCAGGAAAAATCCGGCCTTGTATGGTGAGCTGGCCAAAGGGCAGAGTCCCACGGTACCAAATTTCATTCATATAAATTTAGCCTCTGTATATGCATATGTGTACATATGTCTGGGTTCTATGATTTTGGAGATGTGTTGCACATATTAATGTGTAAGTGTACATGCAAATATCCATATATATATATATATATATACTTGATATTGTGGACAGTATATGGTGTTTGCATGCTCGGACTCGAGGGTGTGTCCGTCGCATGTGCTGGACTTGCAGCCGGGCGAAGCATTCATGGTCCGCAACATTGCTAACATGGTCCCTCCCTACGACAAGGTCAAGTCATATATTCAAATTCCATTCAATCATCATAAATGCATTCATTACAGATCATCGTCATTCCTGCTATTCTTCTACATGTAATAACTAGAATGTACATATGTACTATGCAATTTCAACAGACCAAATACTCGGGCGTTGGGGCTGCCATCGAGTATGGTGTTCTGCACCTCAAGGTAAAGTTAAATAGATAAAACAATAAATATCCTTAATTCAGAGGGCTACAGTACTACAATTCAGTGGGATTCACTCTGACCCAGAGAAGAGCATGTATTTTTACAGGTGAAGGAAATTGTGGTGATTGGGCACAGTGCCTGTGGAGGAATAAAGGGTCTCATGTCTTTCCCATACGATGGAACTTCCTCCACGTACATTTATACTGTTCTCCTTCACACACATTAAATCATATTCAAACCATATACTTTCATATGTCGAAATCAGTTGCACAATCACATTGAGGAAATTTGCCCCATGTAGTGAGAGAGTTAGCCAACTCACGCATTTTTCATGTGGGTTCCATAGTGAAATGCAGTAGTTGGGTAACTCCCTCATAGTCAAGGTCGAATTTCCATCACATTGTATGCTAATGTTGATGAGGTGTACGTGCAGTGACTTCATTGAGGACTGGGTGAAAATATGCCTGCCTGCCAGGAACAAGATTTTGAGCGAATCAAAAGACGTTGCCTTCGGCGACCAGTGCACACAGTGCGAAAAGGTTAAAAACATTTTCTGAAGTGAGATGATATTACACATTGTTTCTTTGTTAACTACAGAATATACTAATGCGCAAGGAATTCCAAAAACAGGAGGCAGTGAATGTATCATTGGGGAACCTGCTGTCCTATCCATTTGTAAGACAAGGGCTGGTGAACAAGACACTGGCAATCAAGGGCGGTTACTATGATTTTGTGAAGGGAAGTTTTGAGCTGTGGGGGCTGGAGTTCGGCCTCTCACCGTCTCTCTCTGTATGAACCTAATACCATACTGAGTGAACCTCTTAGCTTTTCTGTGTTGTATTTTCAGCTTAAAATGAGAAAGAAACAAAAAAAGAATGATATAAATAATGTAAGGAGGAGGATGAATGGTGGCTCTCGACTTGATCCTAGCTATTTCTTGTACAACAATGGCTAGAAGCTTTTTCAATTCCTTTATGAAATAAGAGTTTCAGATTTGCAGAGTCTTGTGTATTCATTGTGGCCATTTTTGGATTTTTGGTTGCCTTTTGATAGGTAAAAGATGTGGCAACAATACTGCACTGGAAGCTCGTGTAGGGAGTAGCTACTAGCTAGCTAGGGACATGGTTAAGAGGCCATTCTGCAGAGGGGTTCTCTCTGTAAACTATATATCATCCCACCATAATTAACCTATACTACTTATGTAATAAAGTCCTTAAAATAGTTTCCTGCAGCTTAATTCATGCCATAGCAACAATTTTCCCTTTATTGTTATCATTTTTGTGTGTACTGCGTTGGATGATGAAAGAAGTAAATACTAAAGTGCTTCATCATACAATGGTTACATTTGGGAACTATTTACATTGCGGGCATATTAATAAGTGGATATTACAGAATCGGTATTCTCAACGAGGTAGCCAAGCAAAATCCACAATCAATGCTGGTACCTTAAGATTCATCAGGCATTGGTTCCAGCGTTACAGGAATCTTTTCCAAGTGATCACCACGCAGCACTTCTACGGTCACCTGTGCAGAAAAAGCACTTGAATTGTTATTAACAGTTTCATGTTGGGAAGAAGATGAATGAATTACAAGATCTTTCCCGACTTTATGTGTAACTGTTGAAGCACCTCACTAAAATAGTGGCTCTATTTCTGACACTCTCACTCTTACTCAAGTAGTGAAGAAATGAGCATCTCTCTATTTGAAATAAATAGAACTTTTATTAAAACTCTCAGCACTTTACACACACTCTTAGCACTTGCTTCCAGTACACTTGCTTGTTGCTGCTGTTGTTACAAATGGGATGATCCTATATTTATACTATCCATAGAATATTCTAAAAACTCTCTAAACTATTTTAGAAAGGTAAAAAATTAGAAAGTTGGAGGGTGAGTCAGGGCCTAAGATCAGGCCGAAAGGCGTAGTCGATGGACAACAGGTGAATATTCCTGTACTACCCCTTGTTGGTCTTCGATGCTAGAAGTTCCAAGACACCACATACTATAATACACTAAAAGCCTCTAAATGTTCTATCACACAAAAGATTATACATGTATAAGCTAGAAGCTTCTAGAACGAACTACTTGCTAATAATTCAATTAGGAGAGAACCTTTTCAGTGGGAAGAAATCTTATTCAGAGGGTATAATGCTCTCAATGTGGTATCTCTTCAGCTTTTTGTTGGGGAGAAATAAAATAAACAGGAAAACTTTTACTTGATAATGCAAGAAATTCATCCTTTGACAGTAAAGTATAGATCACTAACCTTATCACCTACTTTACATTGGTCGAGAATTTTGAACAGATCACTGGCACTGGAGATCTTCTTCCCATTAATAGACGTGATGATGTCACCAAGGATAAGCCTACCAAAGTCATCGCGTTTGGTGGGTCGAAGACCCTATGGAAATATGGATAACTAGTTAATGACAGCAAAAGAATCTTAGGTAAACATTCATTTAATGTAAACCAAACGGGCATCTTCGTAAAGATCACACAAGCAAAGGAACAGACTTACTGCTTTGCCTGCTGGCCCATAGGAAGGGGCATCCAAGATAAGAATTCCACTCACTCCAAGCTGCTCCATGGATTGATCAGTCGCAAATCGGATCCCCAAAATAGGCTTGGTGATTTTTCCAAACCTTATCAATTGATCAACAATGCCACGTACCTAGACATAAAAGAAAATCTCATAAAGAAAATTAAAAAGTACAACAACGGTCTGCTCATAAAAGGTACACCAAACATGATAAAAGTTTAGCTTCTATGTATTGAGGCATACTTACAGTGTCAACTGGAATTGCAAATCCTACACCCGATGAACCACCAGAGGTAGAGTATATGGCTGTATTTATGCCAATTAGATTTCCAAAACTATCAAGAAGTGGCCCTCCACTATTGCCAGGATTAATTGCAGCGTCAGTTTGGATGACATCCATGATCGGACGACCTGTTGCAGCAGAACTGATCTCCCTCCGAAGTCCACTAGAACAAACTTAAATATGTAACCAACACTATCATTGCATGACAAACATTCTATGATGAGTTGCACTGTCAAATTTTTACTATTATAACTAAAAATAGAGTGACTCCTTAGAGGAGACCCTTCATGTAGTATGATTTATTTGTATGGGAAGACACTAGAAGCATTTTTTTCATTTATCAGAGTTCAAATCTATATTTTATTTAGGGATGGCAATGTTTGACATGACCAGATAACCCGACACGAAACCGACCTGTTTAAAGCGAGTTTGTGTTAAGCCTTAATGGGTTCACGGGTCTAATGGGTCAAACCCGAAGTTGACAGGTTTATAAAGGGATTGGATTTGGATTGAAGGTTTATATCCCATTTCACCCGTTACACCCATTTTATTAAACTGATATCTTAATTAAATATATATAATTTTAAAT
Organism: Ruellia speciosa; assembly: GCA_001909325.1. Lineage (NCBI taxonomy): Eukaryota > Viridiplantae > Streptophyta > Magnoliopsida > Lamiales > Acanthaceae > Ruellia > Ruellia speciosa. Next base: position 10,199 of record MAYD01466600.1, read on the forward strand.
TTGTATATATCATAGATATTATGGTACTTTAAATAATTTTAATTTTATATTTATCAAATTTATATATAATTATATTATGCATTTTATTAATTTCCATATATTATTTTTTAAAAAATTGAATTTTATATGCATCTTATACGAATTTTTATATATTTTTAATATTTTATTAAAAA